>JAPYYX010003662.1:0-10064 GCA_030522605.1 Cremastinae sp. B BG-2022a | reverse complement strand
CCCTATCGTCACCATAAGACTAAACTACATCCTCATACCAGATCCCAATTGGGCTCTGACAAAAGTCAACATGACATCTGGTGGCAAATTTTCTAACTATGAGGAAGGTGCACTCTTACTGGGAAATCACAATTATTATAATCATTATTGTACCCCTACCGTAGCCATAAGACTAAACTGCATCCCCATACCAGATCCCAATTGAGCTCTGACAAAAGTCAACATGACATCTGGTTGCAAATTTTCTAACTACGGAGCAGGTGCACTCTTAATAGACCTCAACCATTATAGTCGTAATTCCATTCATAAGCAATTGTCCAATAGTGTTTTATCAACCCCAGTTTTTGGTATACATTTTATTCATTTTTATACGAAAACTCTCAGCGAAAAATCAATGTCCTAGAAAAAGAAGTAAATTATCCCGTATATAAATAAAGTTGAAGAAAATTTTTATCTTTCCGGTGTCACGCTTCTGGATGCATAAAGTTGCTCTCAAGGATTCGATTCTTGGCCACACTTCGTTCCAATTTCTTTCTCTCTTTTACCCCGCAATATATATATTTTTTCCCCCTCGTTGAAGTGGCTCGGAGAGGAATCCGGACAGAAATTTATGTTGACGGAATTGGCCGGGTCGAAATCTTAGCAGGCGCGCGTCGTAACGAGATCCTATTGTTTCTGCCATTCGTTCTCATCTCGAGGATTATACACAGTATATATTCTCCTGTTGCTCCGGGAGCTTTTCCTATATCTTCCAACGGCTTTCCGTACTCTCCCCGTCAATATTCCGCTCCTCCCCCAGTTTCACCCTCGAGAGAGCAAGTTCGACGAGGAGGAAAGGGAGCTCGATAAAACCGGAAGGGAAACCCATATCAGTCCCAGTTACGATCTATGATTTGCTCAGAACTCATTGAATACCTCCTCGACAGAATTTCGTCTTCTTGACAGACTCTTCCCATCTCTCTCCCCGGTCTTGTCACTCACCAGTATAAGAGCAAAGACCATAAAGAAAAACGATCGATACCTCAG
This sequence comes from Cremastinae sp. B BG-2022a, assembly GCA_030522605.1. NCBI lineage: Eukaryota > Metazoa > Arthropoda > Insecta > Hymenoptera > Ichneumonidae > Cremastinae sp. B BG-2022a. The sequence continues at coordinate 9,038 of JAPYYX010003662.1, read as the reverse complement.
GGAAATAACGTCGATACGTTCTCAAGTTACTTTCCTTCGTTACGAATTTTTCTTTGCTGGAAATCCTCGAAAATAAAGCGTGAGACGTTTTACGAAATTTGGGAAAATTTCGACATCAAAATTTCTATCTTTTTTTCGAAATTACGTGAAATTCTCACGATGAGTATTCGGTTTTTTGTGTAAATCGGAATTTTCGAAAATCTCTCGATGTCGCGATAACTTACGAAATAACGCTCCAGGAGTCGATTCATTATGATTTATGTGTCTCGGGGAAGATCCCTCTGTGGATTTAAAGGCTCGTGCGATATCGGAGCCATCGACTTTCTCACGATTATTCCGTCTGCCGTGGATTTCAGTCTCGTATACGGGCTTTTCAGCGTCGATTCGAGAACTCCCGAGAGCGCGCGGAATGGAAGAAAAACCGGGGATTTTATCATCACGATTTCACCTCGGTCGCCGCGCGATCGAGAGGATCGCACGCCAGAAATGAAAGGGCCAAAACTGTGGCTTTCTCTCTTTCCTCCTTTTTTACTCTCCGCGATTTCGAATCCCCGGCAATTATCGTTGCAACTTTGAGCGATTAATCATCGCCCGGATTGTAAATTAAAGACGATCTCGCATCAACCGCGATCTTCGAACCAATTAAATCGAATCGGTTTCTTTTTCCTCCACATTTTGTTCATTTATTTATTTTTCTTACTATTTTCTCTCAGACATTGATATTTAAGTATTAAATTTTTCTTTCGAGAGAAAATCATAGTCCATTAAATTTAATTAGAAAATATTGTTTGCTCAAACGGTCCAGAAAATTAAATTTTTTTTATTTTCTCTCGTTTTTGCTGAGTTTATGAAAAATGATCTCCTGATTTGGATTCAAAACTTTGTTTTGACCTCCTTGAGCGTAATTGAAGTTTCACTTCTGACGCGTGTTCATCCGGTACGCGATTTTTTTAATTTTAATCTCTTTTCGTGCAAACTTGGAAGTACGCGCGTTTCTTCCCTTACATGGGAGCAAAATATCGCGTGTCGAGGTATTAAAAATCGCTAACACGAAGCACCTAGAATCTTGCGTTTCTTCTATGGAAGATTTCCTGCGTGATTTTTCCCTTTTACGCTAACTGCATCCTTCATTATGAAACTGTGGGATTCGCAGTCTAGAGATCCGAATATCAAACGTGTTTCGATGATATAAACGAGACTTTGACGAAATTTGGGTAAAACTTTATCTAGGAAAAATATTAAATTATTTTTTAAAAATTAAAAAAAATTCTTGATCCTAATTATTTGACAATTTATAATTAGTAATAATAATAAGAAAACAATTGCAATAAAAATTATAATTTAAAAATATTTTCATTTGTTAAATTATAAAAAAGTGATCACAAGTTTCATTTTTTATTTCAAAATTCGAAAAAAAATTTCGATTTAGATGTAAATTTTAATCGTCTTGTATCAAAAAGTCAAAGAGTAATAAATTTAACTTGAAATAGAAAAATTTTGATCAATGGGATCGAGGTTTTTTCTTTTGTGAATGAATAAATTGTTTTTTTTATTTAAATTTATAATGGTGATGAGACTGTAGCATGTATACGAGTACTATTATTTTAACAATGTATAGCATCGAAAATTGTTCTCTGCGTGATAACGGTTCGTTATCGGTATTTCTTTCTCTCTCTTCGTCTCGTTTTTCGTTGCATGACAGACCACGTGTTTCGTGTACGCCTGGAACAAGCGAAGGAATAGAGAATAATGTAAAACGTGTCTATAACAGCGCGTTGGTCGAGATTGGCGAACGCCTCCGGGCACCAAAGCGGGGAGAACCTTGTACGGAGCTCGATTTCTCAGTTCATCGACTTCCGGTTGCGTGTTGTTGCTGTCACGTTGTCATGACGACCGACAGTCTCGTTGTTCAATAACTCCTGAATTATGACTGAATTCTCCCTTTGCCGGACTTTGAAAACTTTGCCTATTACGATGGAAATTTTTCATTCTTCCAAATTTAGAACCAACAGAAATTAATGAAACTATTGATTTTTCAATATCTCGTTGATTTATTTATTTCTGGTAATTTTTCAATTTTTAATTGATTTTAACTTGATTGTAATCGCTTTTTAATATCCATAATTTTAATATTTTCAATTATTCAATTATTCAATTCAATTTTCAATTATTAAATTCAATTTTCAATTGTTCAATTCAATTTTCAATTATTCAATTTCAAATTATTCAATTTTCAATTATTCAATTTTCAATTATTCAATTACTCAATTTTCAATTATTCAATTATTCAATTTTCAATACAAATTTCGATTCAACTATAAATTTATTGATTTTTGTATCATTATTAAGTGATCATTTGTAAAAAAAATACGTAATTTTTTGGAAAAGCCACTAAAGTAATACAATTTACGAAATACAATTTTTCAGTGGATCTTTCCAGGCGTAAAGTATATACGATTTAAAAAAATTTCTTGCTTCTTTCGTGGTACGAATGCTTTTTGCGAGAACCTTTCAGGCGAGATCTTCTTCTCTCGAAGAACAAAAGGGTCGGAGCTTTGGGCGCTGTAAAAGAAGAGAGGAAAATTTATTACGTCGCTATCGTTGGGAAAAGTAGAAAAGTAAGGAAAAATAAGGTGGAAGGAAAAGCTCAGTAACAAAGGGCATTCGGCATGAACCTCGAAGAGTCGATAAAGGAAATAAAAATATAGTAGCGAAAATCACAGTTCCTGGATAAGAAAAAAAATGATCGTATTGCTTCCTTGGACTACTAATTTTTCATTACAACGAACGTTATTTTTAGTTTTTTTTCAGCCCTGAGTAAATATACTACGGAATTTTAAAGCTCTTTTTTATTAGGTCTGATTTATTGGAAATAAGGAGTTACGTCATTTCCTGTTTTGTTTTCATCGTACATCAATGTTCTTTTTATTCGTTAAAATAAAAATCACAATTTTTCGAAAAAAAAAATTAAACAAATTGAAAATGAAAATTTCTAAATATCTAATATAAATTTATATAATATTTCTTAAAGATAAAACCAAAGTGCGTCTCGAATATCTCTAAATATTGTATAAAAATATGAGAAAATTTTCAACTTTATGTTTTCACTTGCTCTCAAATATTAAAAAGCAAAAGTTGCTCCATTTGCTCAGCTTCTTTTTTCCTTTCTTTGTGCATAAAGCCTTTTCCTCACTCGAGAGGCTTCGAAAAAAAAAATCCACCCAGCAATGTTTTTTATATTTCTGTCGAGCGAATAATACCGCATCAGCGTTCAATTGGCCCGGTCAGAGGTCACGATATTTTCATGAAAAGTCGAAGCTTTTTCGAACTCTTGCTCTCTTAAAAAAAAAAAAGAAAGAGAAAGCTCAGGGATAAAACTATCTCTCGATATTCAACTTTTTCCTCGCATTTTTGTACCTCGCACGTCGGAATATTCTCAGAGTCATTCAAGAATTTTTTGTCCCCGACCTCTCTCGCTGCGTTTCGATCTTTTTTTTCGTTTCTGGGCTTCGAATTGTCATTAGAATTCATGAAAAAAAAGATTCACGAGTCCGCACTCGTTCGATCTGGAAAAACTGTTTTCTCTCTCCTCTCTCGTTCTTTTTCTCTCCTCATCTCGCTTTGGATACGTACACTGGCAATTAACTCGAAGAGAGTCTTAATTAACTGCGCCCTCGTTTATAAACTCTCGGCCTTCTTCCTTTTCTTGCGAATTCAACGAAGAGAAAACTCGATTTGACTCGAAACCGGGCAAACTCGTTTTCTTTTGTTCTACTTGAATCCGAACATTTCTTTTTTTTTACTTCATTTTTTCGTACCTTTTGGCACGACCTTTCCGCTGGAAGGAATTACATTTTTGGTTCGGAGGTTTTGTAATGAAAAATGCAATTTCTGTCGCAATTTTTTTCACGGTTTTTAAACCGAGTGAAATTTTAATCAAATATATGCTCTCGATTCTTTTCGCTCCACGCTATGAATTTATCAATTTTCTTTTTTTAAGTAAATATCGCTGGCTCCGGATTCTTTACTCTAGAGAACTTTTACCAAGCAATTTATTGATGGAATTCTTATAAGAATTGCGTAATTTACGTACATTAAATACCGAAGTTAATATCGTTATAAAAGTTTTAAAAATTCTTGAAAATTTTTCAATTTAATTTAAACTAGCGAGAATTTTTTTTTGTTTGAGTCAGAATATCTAAAAATTTTAAATAATCAAATGAACCTTACTAAAAAATTTCAAGAATAAAAATATAAAAATTGGAATTAAAAAAAAAAAATTTTTCGAAAAGAATTTTTTTTAAAAATGAGAGGATTAAATGATTTGAGTATAAAAAAGGGAAAAAGACTCGTGACGTATTGCGCGATCTCTTCACTACAAAATTGCTACAATTTCTCTATCTAAAGCCGTGGTTGGATTATTATATCGACGAAGGAGCGAAGTATAGAGAGGGAGGGAGGGATATAGGCAGAGATGGGAAAATAGCAGGATAATATATCCTTCGTTGGATACCTTTTGCCTCTTTTCAGTCTCGAGGAGATGGAAAAAACCTCTCGGCGAATCTTCGGATGATTAATCCCTTTCCAGCTTTCTAATATCCTCCTCGTATCACTTTTCTCTCTTTTATTCTTCTGATCTGTCCTCGTATTATACCCTGCACCCCTTTTTTTCATCCCCATTTCAACCCTCTCGACTTTTTTGCAAGGTCAACGTCGAAATTAGATTTATCGATTTTTAAATATATTTTTCTTACTTTGGAAATTCATCTCGAGAATTTACTTTAAAAAAATTTTTAATTTTATCAAAAATTTTTTCCGAATAGAATTTTTATTTTGTTTTTTATGAATTTCGTCGTTTTTATCATTTTTTTTTATCAATAAAAATTTTGATTAAATGTGTTTTTAAATAAATTAATCAATTTTTACTTTTTTTATCGTTTTTTTCAATTCTCTGAACATTTTATTTGAATTTTTACTGCGTTTGGAACTTTTATCTTTGCGAATTTTATTTTTTTTTTCGTTTTTTTAGTTTTTTCTTCAAGTCTCGGAAATCGCCCAAATTCCGTAGTTCCAAAATACACTTGGGTCTTCCAAATTTACTCGAGTACACCGTTCGTTAGGGAAACAAACATTCGAGAGAGTTTAATCGTTCGAGAGCGCCAGGGATAGTGATAACAGCTCGGGAAAAGTGTTTCGAACTGTGTGAAAACTTTGACGAGTACGTAACACCGAACACTCAAAAGAGAACGAGCGAAATCGTCACGTCCATGTCAATTTGGAACGAGTCATCGAATTCCACAAAAAAGTGATATCATGTGACAAACGCAAACAAAAAAAAATCATAGTCATATGAATATTCAAAAATTGAATAAATTTTTTTTCAATTATTGAAACATCAAAAGAATTTTTAATTTTAAGCGGTATAAATTTCCTCTTCAATATCGAGTTTCATCTCTCATAATTATTTCAATACCTATATAAAATAATCTTCTAATTGAATTTTTAATGAAAATAAAATATTTTTTGGTTTATAAAAATTTGTCATAATGTTAAAAATCTATTAAAAATTTTTTTTTATTAATTATTTTTAATAATACATCCGTCAAAAATTCACCGCGTTTCAAATTTCCTCTCTTCATTATCGAGTTTAAACTTTCATAATTTTTTTCGCGTGAAAAAAAAATTAAAAAAAAAATTGAAGTAGAAGGGAAAAGTGACGAGAAACGTTAACCTGGAGTACGATATTATGTTTTCTTTTCCCTCTCTGTGTTTTCGCGTTTTTTTTTCTTCTTTTTTTTGGGCTCCGTATTAATATAATGCACCGGCTGCTCGTAAGCGGCGAGCTCCGAGCTCTTTCGGATCCTGCGTTCCGGAAGCTCCGGACGAAAAAAAGAAAAGAAAAAAGTGTATACACTCGCGCGTATAGCGAACGCTTTCCGAATTTTCCGAGTCCGCGCGAGCGCGAACCACCACTTTTCCCATCCTTTGGGGTGGATTGCTCGGGCTCTCCCGTTCCGGGCTCGGCCACCTTCGGCCCGTCACTGAGAATGACAAAAAAGCGGCAAGAGTCGCCGCGACGCGAGAACGTGCATCAGTTCGTACGGGACCGCGAACACGTTCACTCGCCGCCGCGTTCCTGTCCAGTGCGTCCAAAACATCGATGCACTTTTGTCCCTTTAAATCTTCGTTTTGTCTGTAAAAATCATTCGAATCCGCAACGCGATTTAATTTACGAAATTTTACGGTATTTCATCAAATTTTCGTGATTTTGATTTTAAAAAATTGTTATTTATAAATTTGGAATTTAAAAAAAATTTCAAATTTGCGATTGAATTAAAATTTTTTAATTTGGTCGCAAAAAAATTTCGACTGTGGATTTTGGTCTTTTTTTATTTTTAAATTTCATCGAACTTTTTACAGAATTATTTTTTGATTATTTTTTGCTATTTGAGGTTTTCACATCTCGAATTAGCTAATAATTTTGGAACAAGATCAAGAGGCAAAATACGTGGATCAGTGAATTATTTCAATTTTCGCGATATCGGAAAAACGGAGAAGAGAGCGAGCATCGTTAAATAGTCAAAGTTCGAAAGTTCTTGACTCGTGGTTTCATATCACGGGTGTATAAAAAGACGGACAGAATGTTATATTTGAATTTGATGGAGTGGTTCGCCCCGGCGAAAATGCGAGAGGTCGCGACGAAATGCTTGAATGAAAGAATTAAACTCGAATTAAGATCACACGATACCAAAAATAAAAAAATAAAAATACCAAAAAATAAATAATTTTTATTTTTACACCATATTTAGTTATAAATTTCTTATTTAAATACTTTTTATGAAGAAATATTATACACAAATGCTATCAAGTGGTCGTGACGAGAAGCTTGAATGAAATAATCAAACACGAATTAAAATCACATGACATTGACATGAATTTTTTTTTTAATTTTAAAAATACTTTAAAAAATTGACGAATTTTTTTATTTAAATAATTTTTACACGACAAAAAATGCAAATTTCGTCAAGCAATTATAATTAAATAGGAATTATGGTCACAAGAGACCGGTAATGAATGAATAAATAAATTTATTCATCATCTAAAACCTCAAAATATGAAAAATAAATTCAAAAATTTTGATCTCTGATATCCATAAAATTTTTGGTATCAAAATCGATGATTTATTTTTCATACGAATATTATATAGAAATTTTATTCAGTGGTCGCTTCATAAAAAATGCGTTAGGTCATGAGCGACGAGCAGCTTGAATGAAAGAATTACCGACAAAATTTACGTTGACACGGTACGAAATGAATTTGTCACTAAAATTCCCATAATACCAAACTTTAAAATTTCATGAGACATTTTCATACAGAAATTATTTCGTATAATCCTTCATCAATTACTTTTCGTCGAAAATGCATTAGAATTATCAACAGATTATACGTTGATAATATTAAATGAATTTTTAACTAAAATTCACATAGTAAATAAATAACAGATTTTAAACGTCGACGTGAGATAATTTCCACTTGAAATTATATTTCGTACAATGCTTAATGAATCGATTTATTGAAAATACATTAAAAAAGAGCTCAACTAAAAAAAATTAACAAATTTACCTTGTCAGTACTAAATGAATATTTAACTAAAATTCACGCTAAACAAACTATAACGGAAATTTATCTCGTCAGTACTAAGTAAATATTTAATTAAAATTCACATAACTAAATAACATTTTTTATCATTGACATAATTTTTCCTTGAAATTATTTCGTACAATGCATTAAGCATTTATTTCGATAATATATATCGATAAATCGATAATAGAATCGATTTATTGAAAATACATTAAAAAACAGCTCAACTAAAAAAAAATTAACAAATTTACCTTGTCAGTACTAAATGAATATTTAACTAAAATTCACACTAAACAAACTATACCGGAAATTTCTCAACACGAGAGAATTTCTCGTATAAATTATTCAGCGTTAATCTGTTTCCATCAATTATTCTATAATTGCATGAAAATATTAAATCGCATCGGGCAGGGATAGATCGAAGAGCGTAATCCCCGATTATGGAAGTTTTCTCGATCGCCCAGAGACGGACAAGCAAATTTGGATTTACACGAGGGGTTCGCGATAAATCTGTAATCCCCCGGTGGAAAAGCTTGGGCATAAAATTGTTCGTTCGTAGAGAAAGATCGAGGTAGAGGGGGGGGGGGGGAAATAGCGAACGAGGAATTATCGAAGAGGGAACGGGCGCGAGGTGTTTCCATTAACGATCATCGTATCCCATAATCATCAGAAATCCGTGCAAGACACGATATACCATCCCATTATCAATTCGTGCGTGTTTAATCGCCGATAAAGTCATCTATACATGCACTCGGTATCGATTATCCTTGGTACACAATTGTCTTATTGTAAATAAAACAAATGCATTCGCGACGAGGGAATCTTATTCTATTTTGAAATTAATTTATGCATGGGAAATATTTGTTTTGTTTATGGAAATGGGAACGTTCGTTTGTTTTATCGATTTTTAAAATATTGCATTATAAATTTATAATTTTGTAAAATATTATTTTTTTTATGATCGTTTGGTTTTTTGGTAAAAATGAGTTTTCCACATTGAATTGTTAAAATTTAGTTTTTATTTTTTATGTTAGAATGTTGAAATTTTGTATTGTGATAATTAGAATGATGCTCAATAGTTTTTTAAATGTTTCATCAACAGCTTTTATATTATTTATTGTTTAAATAATTAAAAAGCGAAAATTTTAGACAAAATTGTTTAAACTCGGTTATTAACATTTTTTATGTGCACTGATGATAAAAAAATTATCAACAAACCACTTACGTAAAATTTGCACGTTCGATGTGTGTAAAAAGTGACTACAATCCAAAGATTTACAGTTGATAATAAATATTTTGATTAAGGGGTTACGTGGGTTTCGTCGAAAAAAAAAAATTCTATTTTCAAGAATTTTTTTTTCATATAATAAATGAAATATTTTATTGAAACTTTTTAC
>JAPYYX010003661.1:0-10068 GCA_030522605.1 Cremastinae sp. B BG-2022a | reverse complement strand
TGAATTTGTTTCCTTCAATTGTGATTAAAAAACAAAAAATTCAGCATATTTAAACCCTTGGAATCGGACATTTTTCTTAAGTACCCCATTTTGCCCCCCTCCCCTACATATTCCGAAAAATTTCATATTGCTAAATTGTATTATGGGTGAATTTTTTTTTAAATAGCAGAATAAATGGCTGAAATTTTGGCACGTTATTTGTGAATGTGATGAAAAATTCTCTAATTCAAAAAGCGTGAAATGCTTTGTCCGAATGATTTTAAATTCTCAAATCCACACAACCGGAAAGCGCGCCACGCTTCTTGAATTAGTCACTGAACATATAAGAAGTGGCGAGTTCACTAATGAATCCTATACTCATCATGCATCGCATATTGAATAACAAATATACGATTACGTTTAGTCTACAATCAAGTTAAAATATTAGCGACGGTCGAATAAATACACAGTAACGAATAAAATTTAATTATTAAATTATTTTATCATTTTTAGTACGGTATATAAAGCGTATTTTTAATTATTTATACTACATTTATTATTCGTATTTTTTTCTATTCTGGAAATTTTATAACGTCTCAATATACTGTGATATATCTATGAATATATCTTGGAAAATTATACATACCTGATATCTCCTTGACGATTATACAATTTTTGTCACTTTCAGTTATCATTTAGACTTATTACTTTCTACCTCTTCAGAAGACTATTATTCCTGCTACGACTGGCGCTCATGAGCACCACTTTCATTTTTAACTGTTTATTAGAGTTATTTTTTTATTTTATTTAATTACACGTTATTGATAATGGGATCAATTTTATGAAACCGGATTATTACATTGTCATCAGAATTACCAATATTTGCAAAGTTTCAAGTCAATTGGATAATTAGATGTTTGTTAAATTCGACATTGAAAATTTTCTTACACAGAAAAAAGCTTAGTTGATTCAACTAATATTTTATTGGATCAACTAATCTCTTTTTTCAGTGTACAAATCGTAGAAGTTAATATAAAGCGTGTTAAAAAATAAACGACAAATTTATTATGAAAAAGTCACATTTTTCAGGGATTGTACGGCCTATACATCCTTAAATGATTTCATGCAAAATGTTTAACTGGACATTCTTCTGATCTAAAATTTCGAGTCAATTAAACATTTTGCTTGAATACATGAAATTTACATAATGTACAATATTTTCTGTATCTCATCTCGACCGAATGTTTTCGCAAGTTTTCACTCGGTACATACGTCCATTATTATCGTGACGGCCTTTGAATTTTTACAAAGATCTGCCTCAAAGAACGATAAGAGAGGGAAAGAGAGAGATATATATACGTTTCGAGGAGAACTTGAATAAAAATTGATGGCCTCGACATGTATTTTTCTCTTCCTTCTGTGCCATGCTCTCTCTGTTTTTCTTTTATCAGCGAAACGCTGTAAATATTTTTAAGGGGTAGCTCTCTTATTTGACCGAAGCATTATAAATATTCTCGCCTCGGAGGGTCTGAGAATTCTTAAAGAAAAAGGGGACAAAGGGGAGGAAACGATTTTTCAAACCGCTTTTTTTCACGAATGGACGCTCCGATGATGAAAATTTTACAAGGAAAAGTGAAAAAGGGGTGAAAAGGATGAAAAGAATCGTTAACGTATATTCGTGCTTTCCCTCGAGACCGAGAAAAAGGGCGAAGAAAAATTTTCCGTATGCTCTCGCTCGATTCCTTTTGCTCTTTTTCCCCTTGTTTATTTCTCTTCCTCTCTCTCTCTCTCTCTTCCTTCCAATTCTTATCTCGCGAAAATTCTCCCGCGAATCTTGCTCGTGGGTTTTCTCTTTGGATAAATTGTCGGGTATCCTTCGCTCAATTTCTTTCCACGTCCAGCTTTATTCTCCCCGTCTTTATCCAGCTCACTTTCCACCAGTTGGCTTTATATATTCCGCTATCTCCTTCTCCATCGATCAGCGACCCCCTTCCAAATTTGCTCGTTCTCTCGGTACTTTTGCCTCGGCAAGCTCGTACTTTCTCCCTCTCCGGACCGGGGGATGAGACGACGAGCAAGCTTCGCGGTTTTCCAACGAATTAAAGGGAAATGGAGATTCACCGAGCAAATATATATGCGCGTGTGAGTGAGGAGAACTCTCTGTGGATACAAAATTGGAGCGCGGAAAAAGTAGAGAGCGAGAGCCGAGCTCCAAAGAGGAATATACAGACGGGATGAGACACGCGCGCACATCAGAGCGTTTCGGTACGTTCTTTCGAGTTGACCTAAGCAGAAAATGGCTAAATCTTTTACGATGAGAATTCTGGATACGTCTATATTTCGTCTTCCTCTCGCTCACGCACGGACCTCTCTCGCGACGAATGTCTGATGGGAAAAGCTCAGAGAAGCGTTTTCAACCCTCCTTATTCCCTTTTTTTTCTTCCTTCACCGGCGTGATGCAGTCAGCGTCTGCTTACCACCTGGCAAATTGCAATTCAGTTCGTTTTCATTTTTCACCGGATATCCAGGAAAAAGCGAGCGTGAATAAAGAGCCGCGATAGGAAATTGAGACAGCGAATAAAATAAACATCTTGTTTACGTTCATTTAAGAACAATATCTCTCTTAACGATTTCATTTATTCTTCACGATGAAAATCTCGAAATTTATAAAGTTTTATATTCAATAAAGTGTCTAGAATTTTGTGAATTTTAAAGAGATATTATTAAATCATGAAAAAACTATCTTAATAGGGAAAATCCAGAGTTTTTCTGAAAAACTTGTAAAAAAGGGAAAGAAAGAATTTCCGTAAACAGCGCGCGGCTCTCGCTCGTATATATTTTCACGAATCGCAGCGTCAGCGTTAATTTTTTCTTCTTCTCCTCTTATTCTTTCACAGTTTACTTTGTAAAAACTTTATTTATCAGAAAGTACCGTGAGATTTCGTGTATTTTTCACATTTTCATTTGGCTCTCTTTCTGCAACTGTTATCTGTGCCTTAATGGCACACGAGCGCTTTGGGAAAGCGAGTGGAAAAAAAAGAATCAAAAAGGAAAATAAGAAGAAAAGACCCCGCGGAATTTCGGGTTGGCCGGAAAACAGAGATCGCCGTCGCGCATGGGCAAATAAATAAAGAAATAGAGAAAACGTGACTCTCAGTCGTATCATGAGGGTAATTAAAACGCGCGAGTAACGCGTAAAAATGATAAAATAAACAAAAAATAACACCTCTCTGAATTCTACACAAAAATCTATTATTTATTATTAAGGATGTATAGGCCGTACAATCCATGATAAAAGTTACTTTTTCACAATGAATTGTTAATATTTAACCTTTGTATTTTTGTAAAAAAATTGAAATTTTGTGTCATGTTATTTACAACGATACTCGATACTTTGCTAACGTTTTATTAATAATTTTCGTATTATTTATGGTTTGAACAATTAAAAAACAAAAGTTTCAAACAAACTCGATTTTTACTCGGTTTGAACTCGATTTTTAACATTGCTTGTATGTGCCAATTGTAGAAAAAAAGAAACAAAAATTTATCATTTGAATAATTTTTAAAAGCAACTTTGTGAATTTTCCATTAGAGGAAAACGTGAAGTTGGAACGATTTGAGAATTAAATATCATCTTTTGAACCATTCAGTAAATCATTTCCGAATTTGGGAGAGAATTTTTAAACATATATTCACAAATAATGTATCAAAATGTCAGAAACTTTTTATGATTTTTTAAAAAGGGTCTATACATCCTGAAATAAAAATTTATTATTTTCTACAACGTCTGATCATTTTGAGTACGAATCATTAATATTCACAAGAAAGAAAGAAAAGACATGTATCCTCTTCTCCATGCTCTGAACGGAATTTTGAATTAAGAAAAATATAAATTTAATAATCGTTGAATAAAAATAAAATTTGATGTTTGCAGGTATCGTGGATGCGAAAGAAGGACCTTCACATTCTGACGAGCTCGATATTAACGTACACGAGCGATGGAAGATTTTCGGTGAAACATCCCGAGATGAGCGACGAGTGGCGACTGCTGATAACGCCAGTCCAGAAAAGGGACGCCGGTGTCTACGAGTGTCAAATAAACACGGAGCCAAAAATGAACCTCGCCTTTGATCTCCGTGTCGAAGGTAAGGGTTACTTCCAATATTTTTTCCACAAGTAAATACATTTGTCGTAATAAATTTCGTCGTTGCCAGAAAGCTTCGTCTACATCATTTTCCTGCTGCTTCGTCGTCATCCTCTCTCATCCTCTTATTCATCCTTCGTCCTCTTCATCCTCGTCGTTGGTCTCTCATTAACGAGAGAAAGACCACCAGAGAACGCGTTATTTTCGCGTCGCTTTACGCCGGGGATACAACCATCAAGAAAAGAAGAAAAAAAGCACACGTTTTTATCTCTCACACGAGAGCAGTAGCGACGCGAGAATAAACACTCTCTCGGGACGATTTTTTGCGCACCACGTCTCGATTTTAATCTCGATACTTGTTGTCTCGACGCTCTCCTCATCCCAAACTTGACGTACACGTTTTCTACTTGCAAAGCCTGTTTTAAAATCTTTGAAAAAAAAAATTATTCCCTTTAAAAATATCGTAGAGTCTTGCATTCACCCGAGCATGAGAGTTTTTAATTTTTCGACACTCATTTTCCCTCTAAACTTAAAATTCCTTTTCTCGCAACCTGTAGATAAAACAACGAAAGTAGAAAGAATATAGCATATGTTTTATTTCTAAAAAAAGCTTCATTTGTCTCTGGATTGAGCTGATGCGAATTTGATAAAAAAATAAAAGCGATGTGGCTATCGAATTTTACGTGTATCCTTTTTGTCATCCTCGAGTCTAGACAAAAAAAATTAGGCGATGAGCAAAGAAACATTGAGAGGAAATATACTCGATTAACTCGGATTTACTTTTTCTCTCATACGGTTACAGAGAGTGCCCCTGTCCCCGCAACAACGACGAAAGCCGTTTTCCAGACGTTCACATCAGGTTAGAATTGACTTTCAAAATTAAGAAAAAAAACATGTAGTGCCGCATATATCTGTTTATATATATGTCTCCCTTTATTTACGTATATATACACAAATATATGTTAATAAGTGTATACACGACGAAGATCGCAACGAAGATAACCGATGAGAGATTTATCTCATTATACATGCTCAATCCTTCCGCGACATTTGCTAGCTTCGATTCTAATCTTTATTTTCTTCTCAATTTTTTAAATTCATTCCCGAATATAGACCTGTACAAAAACTCAGAAAAAAATTGACTTTTTTTGTAGAATTAAAAAAAGCACACTTTTATACTTTTTGACTTATTAATTCGTTGTTTCTTCGGAATATTTGAGACTGAATTCTTTTCCGAAGCACGTTTAGCTTAACTTTTGAGGTAAAGAAAGAACGAGAAGGATCCTCGTAGTATTATGAGTTTCGGGAAGGTTTGAAATGGTTCATGTGTATTTTCGTGTCTCTGTGTGTATGCGCGCGCGCGTGTGTGTCTATCCCCGAAAAATAGGAAGCCGTTGAGAGTGCATGCCGAGTTTCGTTATTACTCTCGAGCGCGGGTTCCCGGTATTCTCTTGCACGGTAGGCAAGCTTAAGCTTCTACTTTTATATCTCCTTAATGAACGTTTAATCCCTCTCGTTGGCAAGGAAAACAATTTTGAGAGGAGGAAAGGAAAGCAAGCCCGGAATTAACCTCATGGGGGGAGAAAAAGTGAGAGAGAGAGAGAGAGAGAGAGAGAGAAAGTAAGAGAGCGAGAGGAGAGAAAATTAGGGAAAACGGGAGAACGCGGGGACTCGATCCGCGAAGACGAAAGATTGCTCTGATTCGATATTTCTGTGTTTATAAACATGTTCCGTTCCACTTTCACCAACGAAGGCGAATTTTCTCCTCAGTGCGAGCTTCTCTCTCTCTCTCTCTCTCTCTCTTTCTTTCTTTCTTTCTTTTCTTAGTTTTTCTTCTTTTTCACCTTGTCTTATTCCCTTCCTTTTTAGAAAGCTTCCCAAGAAGTCATCGAAGCAAGAACTCTCATTAAAGCCTGATGCTCCGGCTCTTGTAATCTTGTTGCAGCCGCGCAAGCGAAGATCCTCAACCCCGAAGATGTCTACGTTAAGAAGGGCAGCACACTAAGCCTCACGTGTACAGTCGACGTACAGAGCACACCACCCAGCAGCGTCATTTGGCATCATGGAGGAGCCGTGGTTGACTTTGACAGTCCTAGGTACGTTTTTTTATATCTTCAATCAGCACGCACTTATGTACGACTGTTAATTCACAAAATTCATTCTCAATAAGTCCGGTGATGTTCACTTTGTGATCGACAACCTCATATTGTCAGCATGTCATTTTCGTATGAAAAATTGATATTTTTCATTTTCTCTTTCTGAATTGTACAAGTTTTACAGTCAACCATTTTTATAGTTTCAAAAAATGTCATTTTTTTAAAAATGTTTTTCATTTTTTATCGTGCTAATCTTTTGTTAAGATATTTCTCATTCTTGTATATATGATGATCGTGAATTCTTGTAAACAGTCTTCCAAACTACATTTCACCCTTTTTATTGTGCTTGCTTGTTGATGGGAAAATGTTTTTAAAAAAATTTGAAAGTATCGAGTTACTAACTATTGAAATATTTATTGAATTTTTGTCGATGCTTGAGGTATATCGATTTTAAGAATCAAAATGAGAATTCCTTTGAGAGCTGGACGATAGTATGTTTGATAATACGCAGCATTCACCACAGGGGCGGTGTTTCCCTGGAAACCGAGAAAACCGAGAGCGGAACAACGAGTAAGCTTCTCGTGACACAAGTGAGATCAAGTGACAGCGGAAATTACACCTGCGTACCGAGCAACGCGAATCCTGCGAGCGTCATGGTCCACGTATTGAATGGTAAGTGGCTCTCTTTTGCCCACTGCCTATTCACTTTTTCGTTATATACCACTACGTGCGCCATTCCGATCTTCCAATTGACTCGATATACAGTCAAAGCGGCTCGTTTCGTTCACCTATACAGTGCATATACCATCCTCATCCCCCTTTCATTTTTCGCATTTTCTTTTTTTTTTAATCCTTGAAATTTTAGGAAATAACCTCCCACCTCCCGGATGTCGAGCTAATCTAATTCCGTTTTTCCAATGTTAGTTATTTTCCAGCTGTACGCCCGATCTGGGCTTTTACAGATCCCAATTCCATTTTCCATATTTTTTTCCTGACCTCCAATGTTTTCTTTTTTTCCTCTCCGATTCCCCCCCATTGCGTCTGTAGCCGACTTACACTCTAACCTGTATCGCATTCGCACATATTTAGACATGGGCACGGGAGAACTGCAGAAAACCCGTACCGATACATTGGGTGACGTCCTTTCTGGATTTTTCAAAGTTGTACAACCTCGGAAAACCCAGAAAAAACAACCTCTCGCTCAGCGTTGACCCGTTGGTCGATAAAAATTAAACGGTCACCCATCCAAGTACTGGTCGCGCCCAATAGCAGCTTAACTTGTGGGTTCGCCGAAACTCGTCACCGACCACGGGTCCACGACTGTCGATCTGTTTTTATAATGTTTTTTTCAATGAAAAGTGAAAACTTCCTTATCACTCTCAGAATAAGAACGGCTACCAAATGATATTTATTCAACCAATAATCATCTAATGCGCGATAAATAAAGATTCAATTCCCACAATTCACCCCATTAAAGTACAGCTTTTGTCGACTTTGCGGATGAAAACTATGATATACCTTTTGCACCATAGATCGTTTCATCTTATTTTTAATATAGCTAGAAAAACAGTAGAACATACGTATATTATAATTTGGACGTGTCTCCTTTTGGGACGGAGATGATGACAATTTACGCGATGACCGCAGCGAGCGACGATGCACGATTCGAAAGTTAGATACGCCGCGCGCAGCTATAGATTCGGTGCGATATGGCAACGGTGTGAGAGCGTTTTTCGACCTCCGAAGAGGAGAGGGAATGTAGGAAAACGTGTATAGGGGCTGGTACAAAGATACGGGAGAGGGAGGCAAGAGAGCCACGACGCCACGCTAGTCTGGCGTTATCGGGACTGACCTACTTGGGTTTCAAGTTCCGGCTGGCAGAGGCGCGCTCTCGGAGTTTTCGTCGCTTCCGCAAGAACGAGAAAAGCCTCGGCGGTGAAATAGTGAAAGGGAGAGAAACTGGAAGAGTAAAAGAGAGAGGGATGAGAAGGAAAGGTAACATCGGGAAGATATTTTATTCTCCGTCGACGCTTGGAATTTCCGCAAAAGAATACTATAATAAGAGCAGTTTGCGCTGCTGGTAAAATTTTAAAATATAATATATCCTATACCCTATTTTTTATCACCTAATACAGCACATACATACGGAGAGAGGTATTATTTTTTCTTTGTGTTCAATAATTTTTTTTTAGGAGGGAAATGCTGGTTACGCACGACAGGGAGTTGGGAAGAAAGATGTTAAATATTCCAAAGTTGTACAGACCGTCCAAAGTTGTAAAGTCATCTGACACTGGCAGGGGCCAGTGTCGGATGACTTTCGGGCCTACCCACTAAAACCCTCCTCCTATTTACTTCAGGCGCCTCCCCGGAAACGCTTTCGCATTACTGCAGGGTGACGCCATTATCCTTTAGGACCCCTCATGGGGCCCTTTCCTCCTCTCGTAAAATCCTTTTCTTGTGGTTGAGGACCACCTCGACATAAGAGGTGACCACCGTCCAAGCTTCATCGTTCAGGAGCATAACCCGGACAATGTTTCCCTCCACACGTTAAACTCCTCGAACTCAAAAAACGTGTGGAGGGCATCATCCATGTGTTCAATAATAATAATAATAATGATACTTACAATAATACCGACATTAGTGGACCCGTGGTCGATGTGAAGTTTCGGCGGACCCATACGTTAAAGGGGTGTGAACACGGTCCAAGAACTGTGTCCGAGTTCTAGTGAGAAAATTTTTCGATCTTCAAATTCCAATAATTGGTCCAGTAAAATTACAAAAAACTCGTATAAAATAACATTTTTGAGCCTCATTGATAAGTTTCTCGTGATTCCCGGCGTTTCCCGAAATTTAGTTACCAAAACTCGGACACATTTATAACCAAAAACTCGGATTGTATTTACACACCTTAAGCGATGTTAGGCGCGACCAATACTTGGATGGGTGATTTAGCTCGCACCGACTGACCTTCAGCGATCAACGATGAGCCGGAGGTGGCTTTTTCTGAAGCTTTTAAGGTTTGACAACTTCGAAATGCCCAGTAAAGGCATCATAGAATATGAAGGCATACATATGAGGAAACGAAAGCCATAACAAAGGCATAAAAAGCTGTAAAAACCCGAAGAGGGTGTGCAGGGTAGACTCAAGTTTTTTTATATTAATACACATACAATAATATAAACGTTGGAGTGGAACGAAACATAGTTAAAGAAAAAGGGTCACTTATCACATTACCTCCCTTACAGCGACTACTATGCGGACACTAGGACGCTTCGACTGTCTTTCGGAAACGTCGGTCTTCTCCAGACAGTCACAAAAGCTACAAACTTTGTATCATTATTCTATTTCACGTGTATATTTGATCATATTTAATAAACTCAAAACTTCCAATGAAATGAAGATCTCTAACAATAAATATTCAAGAGCCTCCCATGCATACACAGTTTACGGCGTCCTTGAAAATGTATACTCGGACGCATTTATAACCAGAAACTCGGATCGTGTTCACACACCTTGAGCGATGTTAGGGGCGACCAATACTTGGTTGGGTGATTTAGCTCGCACCGACTGATCTTCAGTGGTCAGCGCTGAGCGGGAGGTGGCTTTCTCTGAAGCTTTTAAGGTTTGACAACTTCGAAATACCTAATAAAGGCATCATCGAATATGAAGGCATACATATGAGGAAACGAAAGGCATAACAAAGGTATAAAAAGCTGTAAAAACCCGAAGAGGGTGTGCAGGGTAGACTCAAGTTTTTTGACGTGAAACGTCTGTTAAACCGGTACCCCTTTCGAGAAAAAAAGGGACGGAACTGCGAGACGGAAATACATATATCGTACTAAAGCGCGC
>JAPYYX010003660.1:0-19518 GCA_030522605.1 Cremastinae sp. B BG-2022a | reverse complement strand
GTGAGGACTTGAGTATATACTTCAAGAATAGTACCTCCAATTTTTATTAAAATCTCTCTTTTTGAAGCATGCGAAAAATGCAAATTTGTAGGTTTTTTCGTCGAAAAAGGTACGACTCCCATGAGAATACGTGTTAACTTATTTTTTAAATATCTTCGAAACCGTCCTCCTAAAGTTCCCCAAATTTGGCAAGAGACTTTTTAGAGCCTTTATCTACGTTTATGCAAAGTTTCATCAAAATCTCTCTTTTTTGATGTAAGGGGTCAACATCCTTAAATCACCTCTCTATCCTTAATGAACACATCCAACTACAAGATGGTCCCGATATTGAAGCGAAATCTGTTGTGGTCTTTCTCAGAATACAACATCTAGATAACACCAAAGTAAAGCATATTACGAAATGGTAACCATGGTTAAAGTCAGTATTCCCTTCGGTTGAAGCAAAATTGTTAGACGATATCGATAATTCGGTTTACAGTCTTAGCTGAAATTCGTAGCCTCAGGGAATCGGTGGGTTTCTCTTTCTTCTGCTCAAGACGCTTCGCAGCACAAAGCTGTACATTGTACATGTAGTTTCACGAAAGAGCGTGAACCAGGATAGGAAGCGCACAATAAGATGCGAACACACGAAGAGACCAGAGTGCACACACGTGATCTACAGCGCGTCTATTGACAGCAAACAAAAGGATGCAACCGACGGAATTTGACGTGTTAAATAGTGTGAGTCGTGACGTTCCATTTGCTGTTTGTACGTGCATGGGTTGTTTGCGTGTTGAGGAAGAGATGAAAGAGGCATAGGTGTCGAGAATTCGAAGGGAGCACACACGTTGGAGAGAGATCGCGAGGGTCTAATCCAACATCCCTTTTCGCTTCGTCTCTCGCTCTCTCCCTCGCACGCTCTCTCTCTCTCTCTCTTTCTTGCTCTTTGGCCATCCGCATCCCTTGTGTTGCTCCTTTTCTCTCCCAGCAGCCCTAATTGTGCACAGGTCGATCGTGTTTCATGCTAGACACCAGAGGGTATTGGTTGCGTACGGGGATGGCCGGGATGTGGTTGTATATACTCCGGGAGATGCATCCTATACAGAGTATTTTGCCGGTGGATGTATTCGGCCGATCGATTTGGCCCGACACCGGGAATTCTCGGAGGTGGATGCCAGAAGGGTGAGAAGATCGAAAAAGGGTCCGGATAACGAAGATGCCAGGCGTACATGTATATAGGCCGGTATACATAAATAAAGAGAGAGGGAATCAACTTGACGGAAAGGAGCAGGTGTTAACGACCCCCAGAGAAGAAACCAGCAGGTTTAGTGTGGGAGTTTCTGAGATAGCATGCCTAATAGTATCCACTAATACTCCATATACATATATATACTTACATATGTACTCATTATTGCAGGGGTGAAAATATATAAGAGGAAAAACCGTAAAGACTCTCCCGAATCGTTCCCTCACCGAAAATTCTCGCGACCCTCTCGCTCGCTCGCACTTAGCGATTATAATGAGAAAAATGGCGGTTACAGTTACTCCCAGGAGAAGAGAAGTGTTCAATGGATTATCGGGAAAGGCTCTTTGCTCTCTGTTCTTTCGTACACAAAGCACGGAAATTATATATTGTTTAAAATTCTGTCCCACGCGAGCCTTGACCCAGATCTGAAATGATTTTCTTCCAAGATGAAAGGTGTGTGCCTGGATCGTAAGAATCCTCTCCATCGTTCCCTTTCTTCCTCACGGAGCTGTCGATCGATTCTCCCGAGAGCTTTCCAATACAAAATTTCATCGAGCTCACAACCAAACTTTTTCTCGGATGTTGGAACAAAAAATGAGAAATTTATATATATGGGCCGTCTAGTTCTAGTATTTTTTACACGAATGATACAGCTTTATTCTCGTTATACATTTCTAGCTGTATGTTTTATATATATTATTCCCTATCCCCCTCTTATTCATCTTGCCCATTTACAAATGAAAACCACAAGGGTGGTTATCGAAAAGTTTACTTCTCACGAGAGCGTCAGAGGAGAGAGAGAGAGAGTTGGCGTTGGAAATACGGGAGCGAACGAGCGAGCGGGGGTGGGAGTAAAAATAGGAAATTTGTCCATGTCGAATGATAAAGGAGAAGAACGAGTGTCGCGATTATTCAATGTCGTTTTCAACGGGCGATATATGTGTACATTTATATATACATACACACGCATATTCAGCGCGAAAGACACGTACAGGATCCTGAAAACTCTCATTGTAAACGGCACGGTCTAGTTATAGCACACACGTACCGAGCGCGGCTTGATAGTCCGATGGGAAAAGCGGACGAACGGCACAAACTTTTTTCCCCCATCGGATAAGAAGGAGAGAGGAAAAAAAGGAAACAAAGATAAGAGAAAAGTGAGAGCGGGCAGAAAGAGAAAAGCGTCGAAAATGAAAAGAAAGCGGGTACAAGGCAAGAAGAGAGAGAGAGGGAGAGAGAGAGATAGCGAAAATATCAGGGTTGGGGAAAAAATAATAAAAATAAAGATAAAGAGACGTGTAGATTCGTGTGTGGTGTTTCGCAGCGAAGATTCGGCGAGAATTGGGGGAGATGGAAATTTCAAGGGATGGAAAAAGGAGGAAAAGGAAAACGAGAACAAGTGGAAGGATTCGAAATAAGATTTCAATCGGATCTCCCTCGTTGGTGAGGGAAAACAGGGGAGACCGAAGAAAAAGACAAAGAAAAAAGGTCTCGGGGCTACGTAAGTACGTTTTCGTGCTCGTTCGGAGGTTTTTTTCCCTTCCTCCTCTTTATTCTACCGCGTCTGCGACACGTCGTACGGAAAATGTCTTTGCGACCGTCCCGGCATCCCTTTTTCCGATGAAATCTGACGATTTGCCATGCTAAACACCGGCGTTCCGAATTCAATACCCGGATGGTCGAGTATACTCGCTCATGGAAAGGCTCGCGCTCCGGACCTTCTCACACTTGCAAAAACGAAGATGTACAAAAAAATAGAGTGAAAGAGATTTCCCGCAGTTTCCGTCTTGCAATTGCGATGCATTAGGGGCCTGTGGCTACGAGCAACGCGGTGTGAAGGACATAAAACGAGGACCGAGTGAGATTGGAACTGCGAGAGAGGAATGAAAAGCCTGAAAAAAATATATAAAAGTACAGGGAAAATACGAATGAAAATTCTTTCGTCCATGCGTGTTGTATATACGATATCCTGAAAAAAAAATCTACTTGAGACCGAAGCGAGATGGTAGTGCGAGAGTCAACGATATAAACGACGTCCGACCAAACGATACAATCCGATTTATCGGAAAAATCATAGTCAGCGAGATTTTCCATCTCTCCGTATTTCACTTTTCCTTAAAAAAAAATTGCTGAGTCGAAAGAAAAGGAAGGAGAGAGACCGATTGTAGGGAAAATGTCCAGACGCAAATGGATATACACCTCGAGACGCAAAAAAAATGTAATCCAGTGATAATTCCATCGACCTTTAACACTCGTTACACCGACAGGAGTCGTCTGCATACAGAGATAGAAATCTGCTATGCACAGTGGGGAAATATCTATATGTACATACATTTTGTGCGTGAAAAACTCTTCTCCAACCTGCAAGCCCATCTTCTTTCCCACAGCAGTGTCTCCCAGCTTCAGAGAGAAAGAGAGAGTGAATGAGCCTCTGTCTCTGTCTTTCTCCCTCTCTCACCCTCTATTTCTCTTTTCCAGAGAGAAAGAGAGAGAGAGAGCATCGTGAACTGTGAACAGATTCTACTCTCTTTTACATTATAATCCTCTTAGCAGGAGCGTATTCGGGATGAAGCGTCGGAACGCTCGTGGCGACGAAAAAAAAGGGCTCAAAACGAGAGGGGTTCCGGGCGGAGAGAAATATATTGCCGGCGCGTATGCGAAATGAAGCTCGAGGAGACGGACAAGGGGACTCTTCCGAACAATTAAATAGCGCTGGAACACGTTGTCAGCACAGAGAGCCGATACGAAACACTCTCCTGTACGTGTTTCCACGTACACGCGGAGCTCCCGTCTGCAATGAAAATTCGAAAATCGCTCAACACCGGTGATTCGAGCTCGAAACAAGACCCTTAGCGAGGAACCCGGGTGACCTGGATTTCGTCGAATGGACGAGAATTCTGCACCCGATCATCCCAAAAACAGTCAAATCTTCCCCCGTCCCCCCCCCCTCCTC
This sequence comes from Cremastinae sp. B BG-2022a, assembly GCA_030522605.1. Classification (NCBI taxonomy): domain Eukaryota; kingdom Metazoa; phylum Arthropoda; class Insecta; order Hymenoptera; family Ichneumonidae; species Cremastinae sp. B BG-2022a. The sequence continues at coordinate 15,340 of JAPYYX010003660.1, read as the reverse complement.
TACTCTGTTTCCAAAATTTGAAGAGAGAAAAAACAGGGAGCGCACCCTCCGAGCGAATACTTTGCTCGCCGTCTGGCTCCGTCCCCGTAATTTTTTTCCTCGAAAAAAATCTATCGAGTCGCCGTTACCGCGATTGTTGGCGGGCGAAACTCGTGGCGGATGAAAGAGTGCTCCTCAAGTGGGCTCGGTGTAGCATCAAAAAAGAGGAAGGAATGAAGGGAGACCGAAAAAATCTGCGGAGAAAATATGTGCAGCGCGCGCCAGTCGGGTTCTTCTCGGGTTCATTAGTAAAACTGGAGTACCTCGAGAACGCGTTGAGCACGTTCTCTTTTTGTCCACGTGTTCGAATACGTATACGTCGTACGCGACCAGATATAAAGTGTTTGGGGTAGACGACTCCCTCGAGTCGAACGGCGAATCGCGCCAGTATATCACACTCTCTGCGTTCAATTTTCATTATACGTCGTTCCCAAGAAAATATAAATTAATTTTTCAACAATTATATAATTTCAAAACACAAATTTTATAATTTCAAAACACAAATTTTATAATTTCAAAAATCAAATTTTATAATTTCAAAAATCAAATTTTTGGTCAATGTATTTCTTAACACGCTTCGGATATATCCTTGAATTCGTTTTGTCTTTTTGCTATGCGCGCATAAAGATAAAATTTTCAACGTTACGTAAGGAACTCGATACGAATCTCGTGTCATTATCGTAACGTTATGCTATAACGACTTACAGAATCGACACCCAGGCTCATTCTCGAAAATATGACGAAATCGACGCTTATTCTCGTTCAAACTTACACGTGTTCAATATTTTTCATTTTCCATAAAAAAAACGCTTCCACCTCATTCCAGTGACGTAAATCCATTTTTATCCAGTGAATTTCTGTTTCATTTAGAACAGGCGATGACCCTATCACGGAAGGTTGACCAGAGATTGTTTTCTGTATTTTTCCATGCACACGTTTTCGCATCAAGAGCGTGAACGCAGAGAAACAAATACGCGAAGCGTTGAGGGTTCATGCGCATCGGATAACGAATAGGCCGGTATGAGGATGCGATTGCGAGCCGTGCGAAGTGAGAAGGAGAAAGAGCGAGAGAGCAAGAGAGAAAATGAGAAAGGAAGACAGGAGAGAAATCCAGAGTACAGACACCCAGGGGGTAAAAAGGTATCACGAGTTGGCACTTTGCCCATTGTCGGCAATGGACGATGGGAGAAATAACGAGCTCGGCCGTGAATGTATACCGACGACTCTCGGTGGAACGTTCGCTTCCGGTTGCGTGTAAAGTCTCCTCCTCCCTGCCTCTTTGCCTCTTCACTGCGTGCGCCCTTTCTATCTCTGATACTCTTTTTCCTCGATTCGCGTCCTTGTCTTCTCCCTCGCTCTCCCATTGGGCGCTTGACGTATGAAAGGGAGAGAGGAGAGGCGTTGCGAATTGCAATATTTCTACGCGGCGAGAACTCTGACTCCGTGTACGAGAAAACAACCCCCTAAACTGAGATTCTCCCTTTCTCCCCGCTTTCTCTCTTATTTCTCTTCGATTTGTAAAACGTATAAGTGTGTATAGCCGATTGCGAGGAGCTTCAGCGAAATTTATCCATCTCTCGCTCCTTCCTCTCGATCCCTTGGATTCGTGACTGTGGAGCCTCGTGCGTCAACACCCTCGGAAAAAATTCGAATCGTTTATTCGGCCAGACAATAAATGGAAATAGTATTGAGTACGGAGCGAGAAAGTTAGCGAGCAATGAGCAAAACAATCGGTGATGAAAAAAAAGAAGAATCTTCCATTCAAAAAGATAAAACGTGAAAATTTTGAATAGAATGCAATTTTTCGCGAATATAGTCGAGTGAAACGGTCCGTGAATCATACGCGTTTTTTTTCTGCTTTTATTTTTATTTATTATTTACATGCGTGATTTTTTTTTTCGATGCGTCCGAAACCATGCAATATATACGCAATTGAGAATTACACGTTTCCCCGAACATCGAGCAGATCGTAATTTCAATGAAATTGCAGACGATTTCGGTCCGAGGCTCGCAGGATATTGAAGTGACCGGGGGTCGAGGTTTTTGTACTGTTATGATCATTAATTTAAACCGCCGGAAGAATTTTCCATGCGAGCTCGCGTGTATATATGGGAGAGTTCGCGCACGACAAACTTTTCGATATATCGCGTATCGCTTCGATCTATTTCACACTCGGCGCTCACCTCGCTCTATCCTCCGCTGCGCTCTGTCACTTTTTTTTTCAATCCACCAGGACCGAGGTGTGTTTCGTTACTAGTATAATCGATGTTACCAGCATCGCAGTGTGAATCTTTCCCGCAAAACCGGAAACTACGCCGGAACGAGATTGCGGTTAAAACTAATGCTCGCGTCACGAAATAGATTTCGCACGCTTCGAGAGCTTCTCATTCGCCCTTTTCCTCTGCATATTAAAATCGGTTACACACAATGCACTGATTTTTTTCACGAGTGTGTATGCATTCAAAATAGCGAAAAAACTCGCAGAAAGTTAAATTCGTTCGGCAAAATGTGCATGGAGAAAACATTTTTCGCCACAGAGAGAAAACAAAAAAAATCCTATTTGATGAAAATAAAAAATCATAGCTATGAAAAAATATAAATAAAAGAATTTCCTCGTTATCAATGCAAAAATATTGTTGCAAAAATTTAGTTCCTGTCAAGACTTCGGACAATAAAAAATTTTTATTGTGGAATGAAAATTAAATCACACCGAAATTATATTCTTAAACGTGTACATTTTTTTTATTATTATTTTCCTTTTTATATAGGATATTGGTCTTCTTGTATTTCATGAGACTACACGGCTGTGGGATTATTCAATAATTTATAACTTGGGCCCTGTCGCAGTCGTCGCATATCTTCATATCCAATTTTTCTTTTTCGTACAAGACACGATTGAATCAGATAATTTTCTTTCTCCAATCGACCCAACAATATAAAAATAATTCAGGCGGTTATGTGATTCAATCTACAAATGGACGAAATATAATAAATTCCAATTGACACTGCGCGACAAAAGTACCATTTTCTCTTTCAGCACTTGCTTGTATTCAACCTCGTGAATGGAATGTATAACCACTTGTGCACCATTTCGTGTTAACACGCGTGCAGCGTGAGAGCCCGACCGAACCAAGCGTCAAATAAAATACAAGAAATTTTATGCGGGACGATTGTTTACTCCTATCACCATTATTATTGCTCTATATCGAAGAGAATATTTATATAAAGAGGAATTTTTGCGAGTAATTCAATTAATCTTTGAATCCTTAAACAATCATTTTTTCCACCCGGAAAAAAAACTTTCAATAACAATCAAATGTAAAAAATGGAAACGTTCAGACATTCGAGATAAAGTTCTGAAAAAACGACCCATACCCACAGCGTTTGAGAATTAAATAAAAATTAGTCCTCATAAGATTTTATCTCCACCTAATTTCAATTAAATTTCCTCAAAATCATATTTTCCCAAGTTTATAAAATTCAACATTTCTCAGTGTAACAAAAATCGAGCCGGCTATTATTATTATCGTAATAATGAGAGGGGTGAATTATGAAAATTGGTGGAACGCGATCCATCAATCATGTTGTCTATGAAAGCATGTGAAAAGAGACTAGTCGATTGTTTTCCACGCGTCAAGGGTAACAACACATGGGGGTGTCATTAGGACGAGAGGTTTTCGCGCCACCCCGGGGATTCGTTACCCATTGTGACTTGATGTATAAATGTATACGAAGCTCTCGGCGCTTCTGTACGAATAGGATATTTCCTGCGTAGCATGTTTGATGGGATATCGCCCGACAAACGGAACGAGGGCTCACGATCCCAAAATTACGAGTGCGTATATATGAACGAGACGACGACCACACGACGACGACGATGATGATGGTGATGCTGATGATGATGAGAGTCCGAGTCTTTTGCCATCGCTATTGTACATCCCACGAAATGACTGACATTTATTTTCGAGGAACTGTCGCACGGACCCATCTACAACGTCGTGAGAGCTACAGGATTACAGAGGACGTTACGCCGTTAACACAGATCGGTGTGGATCTATTTTTTTTTATTATTTGTTTCGTATGTGAAGAATAATCGAGCACACGCCTCAAAATGATACTTTGCCGATTACGTGTTCGTTCATGGATGCACGTGAATATCCCGCTGAGATTTTTGGATTCCACGGTCTCCCTTTACTATGATCTATAAATATATTATGTGCTTTGATTGCATTTGGGATACTTTTGACCACAGATAAAAAAGTGTCTACGAAAATCAAGTTTTGGAGAGATATAATTAAATTTTGTGCCAAGCATATTAAGCTCGGTTCGTTCGAACGCAAAAGAGTGACAAATAACCGTGTGAATTTTCGGAGTCATACGAATTAAAGTTATACTGGTTATAAAGATTATAAATGCGTGTGTATACTCATCGTTAGCAACAAAAAGTTTGCGTGTACTGGAAGAGTGCAAAAAATATAAAATTTCATGCGACTTGTCACGAATCACAAATTGATAAGGTCATGAAATGTGCTTTTTTATAGAAATAAATTATGAAAAAACTTTTCGGAGATCTTGACCGAAATGCGTGAATAAAACATAGAATATGAGAATAGAATTGAAAGTTTTATCACATCGACTATTCTGATTTATTCTTACGCACAAAGCTCGCTCTCGCTTATTCCGGAATTTTTCTGGATCCTTTTTTATCCTCACGAGCAACGAAACCCTTTTTCTGAGAGTAAAAATCAAATACTCTTCATCAAAGAGAAATATATCCATCTCCATTTTATTTCCCTTCGATCGAGACATTTTTGTCCCCAAACGTTGCCATCATGATAATAAAAATATAAAGTATGCATTCTTGAAATATTATATAATATAAATTTATAACATAAAATATAATATAATGTAAATAACCAACTATTAATATATTGATTAAAAAATTAAAAAAATAATCATTCATATACGTAATAGTTGTGACTTCATAAAATTATGTGTAATATGTAATATAAAATGAGAAACATTAATAAATTCATTTTAAGTGGTAATGTATGTATATTAATTGCATTTCTCGTGTAAATGACCAAGTAGAACTGCTAATTCGGACTCACCCTTCCTGCAATCTTTATCGGCAACAATCTCGTTGATGTGATCGTCACAGACTTCAAAATCACAAGGTAAATGAATCATCATCACCATTATCGGTAAGCGGAAACTTTTCTCGAACGCGAAAAAAAATTCGCCCGGTGCGAACATTCGCGATGAGGTAACGACCTCGACTGAGGGGCCAACGATCTAATATCTTTAAAATTGAAAAATAAAGCGGGAAAAGTTTAAAATCAACAAATGAAAACCAGTCCCATGCTTGAGCGAAATTCCAAATTCTTGGGAATTTCCCGATAACGGAAACGGTTTTTATATTACATTGGGTAATGATTGAGATTAGGGCCCCCACGCTCCAGGGGGGTGGGAGAGAGGGGAATTGTAGAGGGGCGACCCCTCACCACATCCCCCCCACATACACCCGTCGCTCCCCCCCCGCTCCAAAGATATCGATGGTTAAAAATAACGACTTTGAGAAATGGAAAATTTTCATTTTTGCGAAAGAGGGTACGTTCCGATATTCACTGATGCCAATATACTGCGAGCACTGGAAAAACATGTATTAGATAGGATTTGCAGTACTTGCAGTCAATTCCGGAACGCGGCCAGAAATAAACACCAAAGAAGATAGGACGAAAGCAAGCAAGTTTCTATGCTTCTGTTTCGTAAACAAACGTTTCGAACCCGAAATGTTTCGTAAACAAACGTTTCGAACCCGAAAAACCCAAACCTCCCCCCGTACAAAGATATCCACAATTGAAAATAACAAAAAGTGAGGGGGAGATTCGATGGAACATGATTCCTTCTCCCTCTGCCGAATATTTACCCCTCAAATTTTTCATTCAATGTAGGTTTATGACAGTGGGGGGCTTCGCCCCCCCCAACCCCCCTACCGGGGCTTCGCCCCCGGACCCCATCAGGAGCTTCACGCCTGAACACCACCAAGAGCTGCACGCCTAAAGCTCGAAAACGTGGTCTAGGTACATAAAGTTTCGGCATCTTGGAGGCAACGACCGCATTTCAGGCAATTTTCCAGGAATATCAATTTTTTGTTTATGAAAAATTCAAAGTTGATAGAAACTTTCTTCCCCCTCCATGTTATCATTATTTATCATGGAATATAACCATAGATTTATCGGAAAAAAAAATTGTGGAGCCATTTTTCGGAGAAGTCGCTGAAGTATATAATTACCAAAAAACATGAATCTCCGTACTTTTGCTTTTTGTATAATTTTTTTTGGTAATTTCCCTAACTTTCACGCTTCATATCTTTGAAGGGGGGGGGGGAGCGACGGGTCTACGTGGGGGAGTTTGGATGAGGGGTCACCCCTTTACCATTCCCCCCATCCCCCACCCCAATTGGGGGTGGAGCCCCTAATCTTAACCATTTACCACTTACCAAAATATGTAACAACAAATTAAATAAATTTCAAATCTGACAAAAAACTGCAAGCTTGTAAAAAAAGACTGGCAAAAGCTCCAAAACGTACAATCGATCTTCCATCCATGTATCTACCTTGAGTCTCTACTGAATATAGTTTTGATAAACAAAATCTATATTTTGATAGAAAAGTGATTCCGTGAATGAAAAAAAAAATTATATTTTTTTCTCATCCACAGCTTTGATATATCAGCGGTCTTTCTCAGGCTCTCCTTTATTACAATGAACGAGAGGACCTCCCGCGCTCAAGAACCGCCTCAAGGAGCGAGCTCGTTTTTCGAGAATGAATAGATATACTCTGTTGAGAAATAAAAGTATCGTCCGTACACACACGTATATATATCCACCTTCAGATCAGCATTCCCCTTTCCATTCTCTCTTACATACCCTTACACAATGCTTGAAAGACGTTCGCTGCCTCGTTGAAAGACTCCAGAGGCTCTGATGGTTTCGCTCGCCTAAAATTCACCCTCTATAGTGTAGTTTTTATTTCGTATAAAAATATACGTGTTATGGAAGGATGGAGGCTCGATAGGGAAAGGACGTATCTCGTGACGTTTCCTTCTCATAGATATATAATACTTTGGGGTTCTCACTTCGAGTACAAAAGCTTTCTCTTGCGTGGATACCACGAATCTTTGGCTTTTTTCGCAAACGCTTCCAGTCGAGGGAGTGAGGCTGACGGGATAGACAGAAGTACAGAGATTGCAAAAAGAAGAATTTTTTGAAAACTTGATGCATTTTTCACTCTCCGTAAGATTTTCTCACCTACGCGAAGAAGAGAACTGTGAGCAGAGTCGAATATATAGACAGAAATTTCAGTTACGTCAAAAATTACTTTCGCGTAAGTTCGTTTTGATGTCTGAATAAATTAAAGAAATGAATGACACGTTTGACATTTTATTGACATGTCACACACACGTCACCTTCGTCGTTCGATTGACATTCATTCGCGATGACAAGTTTTTCCCTCAGAGTGAAAAATTTTAAGTAATATTCGGCGACCTAGATTTTTTATTATATATTTGTTTTCACATTATCGATAAAACCATTTTTGAATTTACGAATCAACGCGTCTCTTCCCCCGTATGTCGGGAACCCATTCCCATCTCATTTTCCATCTTCTCCACCACTTTTATCACAGAGCGAGGAGAAGCCTCCGCGAGACGAATTTTTCGCTCGGTTTACCAACCAAATTCTCCTCGGTGGTGCTTTTTTCGCTTTATTCCTTCGTTTCTGTGTTTTTCACAGATTTTCGCGCGTCAAAGGTCGAGAGGGAACAAAAGGACGAGAGAAAAAGGAGAACAAAAACGAGGGACTGCTGTAACATTCCGCGTACCGAGAAAGTCGATAATACAGCAACAGAGTGAATATTTTCTCTATCATTGAATCCTGTGAGAAGAGTTCATGAATTGTACTCGATAAATTCGTCAATAGTTCTCAAACGGTATCAACGTTTTCTATCTCAAAAGCGATAAACTCCTCGCTGTATTGCAAGAAATGGTGAAAAAAAAGAATGTTTTCCGCAGACAAATAGAACGACGGAGAAGAAAACGTGACTTTTTCTTATGAGAGAATAAAAATTCATTGAATCCGTATTCATACGTGTGTACATGACTCCGTATGTGTGTGCGTGCTCATGGCAGGAAGAGTCGTGAATAAGACAATTCTCGTAATACAGACGAGAGGATGGTAAAGCTCAGGGATTGAATTTCAGTTTTCTCGTGGCATTATATACGAGAAAAGAGATAAGGCGATAGACCAAAAAATTTGATGTAAAGGAAAGAAATGCGAATCGTCCAATTGAATTTTTCATGCTAGCCCAATTGAATTTTTCTTCAATTCTTTGGTATTTAAAATTTCATAAAAAAATTATTATTCCAACATCATTTTTATGAATATCTTTTGTGAATTCTTGACGTTTAAAACTTCAATGATGGAGTGAAAAAATAGAATAAAATTCATTAATGCTTTGGTATTTAAAATTACATTAAAAAAATTATTATTCTGACATTTTCACGAATCTATTTTGTGAATTCTTAACGTTTAAATATTCAATGATAGAGTGAAAAAATATAATAAAATTAATTAATAATGAAATTGATTTTGGAATTAAATAAAACACATGTGAAGCTTGCGGAATTAAATTGATTATTTACGAGCATCATTTAATAAATTTCTCCGAGTCGTCTGCCCTCTTAACTGACAAAATATGGCATTTGATTTTTTGTTACCACGTTTCTATTTCTTCACTGAACCTGGATTTTTCTTATCTCCTTTATGAAATTCAGTTTTCTATATCGATTTTCCTGGGTTACATTTTTTCCTTTTTTTCTATTTTCGATACGTATTTTTCGACTTTCATATATGATTCACGTGCATTATACGAGGATTGATATACGCGGAGAGAGAAATAAAGGATAAATCTAGGTGACCGTGAACATGGTGGTTGGCTCATCTCGCAGAGGGAACTTCCGTGAAAATGTAAGCCCAGGCGACCGAGAGGTCTCTCGATTTTATATTTCTCAAGAAAACCCTCCCGCACTTCCCTCACCAAGTTTTTATTCTTTTTATGTATTACTCTGACCTCGACAGGTTCTGTAATATTCCTCGTCAAAAATGTTTTCCCTTCTTCAAACCTTTCCCCCCGTCTCCTCTCTTTACACACTCAATCTCACTTTTTATATTACTGGACGTTTTTTCCTCTCCAGCCACATCAACGTCCATGCTCGGTTCTCCACCAACTTTTTACCTCCCTTTTATATTTTTATCCGCGGCCTTTATTTTCTTTTATTTTTACACACTGGTGCCTTTTCACAGGCAGTACATAGAACGTATCAACGAGAGACCAAGCAGCGGGAGGGCTGAAGTCGAGAGCGGAGAAAAGCGGAAATAGAGAAACGAGAAAAATGGAAATAAGCGTCGTGGGGCCAAAGATGAGGTTTGAGGCTTCCGATTATTTTGTATCCTCAACGGGAGCTCGTTCTCCTATAATCTATAATATCTCTGAAGTAAGTTCCACTTGCCGCCTTTCTAGCACACCGGAATGCAATTTATAATCCTTCTCAGATATAGGAATTACACGTTAGAGATCGTCTTGATATCTAATCCATATCTGCAGGTGCCTCTGCCATCGGAGGAACAATCCTGCGCCTCCTCCTTCATCTCTCGTATTTCTTCGATATTTGTATATACATATATCCAATTTAGACTAACTGTAGAGATGCTCCGTATATAAACGAGCGAATGGCCCCTCACAGGTGCCGTATAGAGACAGCTGTGCCGTGTGCGCCGAGTGTTTGTAATTAATCTGTCGCCTCTGTAAACCGGACGAGAACGAAAGACCGAGAGAGCGAGACGGAGAGAGGGACATGGAAGAAGAGAGAAGAACTACTAAACTCTGATACAGTGATACGTTCGGAATTTACGGCTTGGATAAAGGGAAACGCACCTGCTGATTGCCGGGAAGATTTTTGACGTGGCAAATTACTGACATTTGTCTTCGAGCCGCAGTGTCAAAAAGTACAATAATTGTCTCAGATTTTTTGGGATGTACCAGTGATAATCCGAAACGGTGATAAAAATCTGAAAATTTGACGAGTTACTGATAATAGAACTCTAATGGTTCTGTGCAAATTTCAATTGAATTCGCTGAATCGTTTAGTAGTTATAATAAATTGAATATTATACGTATGATAAGTTATAAATATGGAGAAAACGGTAGTTAGTTACTTGTAAAAATTTTCTCAATTCTCCTCTTTAACAGTGCACTGAGAAAAATTTGAACAGGGTGTTGGTTGAGTCAACTAATATTTTGTTGGATGAGCAAAATAATGGTTGAGTCAGCAAATATTTTGTTGGATCAATTAATATTTGGTTGGATCAACGTATTTTTCTCAGTGTACGTAAAAATTGATTGAAACAATGACGTTTTGGTGATCAAGTACTATCAATACAAATAAAAAATTTTAATAACTGAGTTTAAACAATTTTGTTAAACATTTTTGTTTTTTAATTATTTAAACAAAAAATAATATAAAAATTGTTAATGATACATTAGAAAACTATTGAGTAAACACTAAAATTTAACAATTCAATAATGATAAGACACTTTTGGCAGGAGTTGTACCTCTAGTTCATCCTTAAAGATTGGAATTAATTTTTTTTATTAAATTAAGCAAAGTATGAAATTGACGCTTTTCCACAGAAATTTTCCAATTGGAAAAGTATCAGCATGCTTCGAGGACGGAGAGAAAAAAGTTTGTGGTAGAGAGACCGCGACAAAGATATAAATAGCGAAGGAACGAGAATAAAGATTTTTAAGATTCCTTCGTTTTTATCTCTCGACAACCGAAGCCTCAAAAGCGTGCTCGTCTTTCTTCGCTGGGTTGAGGAAAAGATGGGAATGAAGAGAGAAAGAGAAAAAGAGAGACGGCGTTTTGTATACGCGAGCACACGCAAAGGATAAAATCCTCGCGACCCCCCCGTCAAGCGATAGAAAAAGAGGGACAGCCTCGATCTTCTCCTTCTCGTACGGCACACGCGATTTTCAGCATGGCTTATGCAAAACGTTTCGGGAATTAAATTTTCTGCGGGTCGTACACCAACGCAGAAACACGCATTTATGTATGGGCAAATCTAAACGTGGAGAAAATATTTCTCCTCGTAAAATACGTAAAAAAAATACGAGAACAGGTGAAGAGTAGAAAAAAATATCTCTCAAATTTACTAACGAAAAAAAAAATCGTAGAATAAAATAAATGTTTCAATCCGAAATAAGCTAAACAGTATCTTTTTATCAATAATTTTTTTTATTTATATAAAATTGACAACGAATTGAAAAATTGAATACAAAACAGGTAAAAATTGAATGAAAAATTCTAAATTGTATTCATCAGAGTGATGAAGGATTTTTATCTGTTTCTGAAGTGTACAGTGTTGCATTCTCTGCCTCGTTGAAAGAACAATTTGCGTGTATGGTATATTTTGGTTAAGAAAGCCCGTATGTAGGAGCGCAAAGAGGATTTCGAGGGCGACACGAACGAAGGAGGTTGGGCGGCATCTCGAATCTCCATCATCGTCGTGAACTCTCATATCCTACACTCCTGTCAATCCTTCCATCCTCTTTCCCTGGCGGAGCCTTTCACAGTGCTCAGGAGAAATGACGAGAGCACACGTTTCTCATCTCCACACAGGACTTGTATATCTGTATCCTTGCATGCGGAGATTTTGCGCTCGGCGAACCGTTCTCTCGTCTCTCCGTATATACTCTCCGATTCTCCCGTTGCGGTGTCGTTCTGCAGCGAAAAGCTCGGAATCACCAGTGACGAGGACGGAGCGATGGGGAAAGCGTGGAAGCATCATCCACGAGTAATACATAGACACGAGAGAGGAACGAATGTTGATTCAGGTCGCCGAGGCGTTACCGCGGGAGAGTCGATTATGCTCGTTGAATATTTTCGTAAAGATTTTACATATCCACCTAACGCTTCGCGTTCTCTCTCCGTTCACCTCTCCGTATTTTCTCTCTCCTCTCCTTTTTTCGTCTCCTCGATTTTCACCGGTACGCACACAGAAGCCTCTCTTTTCTCCGGCTGATGCTCCGTGCCTTATTTTTATCACATTTTCGCTTTCTTCTCGAAAGAGCGTATATACACAATGTATACGTGTATTTATATACGCTCGTGTACACGCTCTCTTGCTCCTATGTGTACGATCCACGCATCGGATTTTCCAGCGGCAACGCTTTCTATCGAAAATATGTGTATTTATGTGGGTAAATCACACACAGAGAGAGAGAGAGATGCGCCTCGTGTCATCCAAGTCGATGATGTACATAGCGCGTTATATATAACGCTGATAAACGAGCAAACGAAAGAGCGAGACCGAGAGCTCGCATATGAGTGGGTATGGAAGGGAGATTTGACGACGAGAATAGGACGCGGAGCACGCCGAGAAGCTTGTGCCCGACAATCGGAGCAATTTGCGTAATCCCTGAGGCAACCCCGTCGCATTCAGCTCGAAAATCCCTCCCACCTCTCTCTCTCTCTATCTCTCTCTCTCTCTTTCCCTCGCTCTTTCGCTCTCGCGCGCTCTCACCCCACCGTCTCACACTCCCAGCCTCATTTCTCGAATCCGAGCTCACCGACGTCCTTCTTTGCGTACGAAAATCCTATTTCAAACAGCGGCATCCATCGCTATCATCCATTCACCCCTTACACGGCCCAGTTGTATTTAGAACCGTAATACGCGTTCATACCGCCATTTTTCTCTATGAGCTTGAAAGATCCGATAAATCAAGAAAATAAGATTAATGTGATGATAAAATGAATTAACGACAATTCGATAGACTGAGATATGGTTTGAGGAAAATATTGATGGATAGTAAAAGTCTCTGTTCAGAATTTTGCTTTTATTTTTATCATTGTTCAATTCGGATCAGCAATGATTATTGCTAATTAATATTAATTATAAATTAATAAATTAATTATACAAATAATAATTATGATAATTACAGGGTAGGTTAGGGCAAAATGGGGTACTTAAGAAAAATTTTCGATTCCAAGGGTTTAAATATGCTAAATTTCTTGTTTTTTAATCACAATTGAAGGAAACAAATTCAATTTTCAGCTGAAATAAAATTTTCATGAGAAAAAAATTTTTTTTAGCGGTTAAAATGGGATACCTCTCCAAAAAGTACGAAAAAATTTTTTTTTCCATAATTTGTTAAGTTATTATTAGGTTTGACGTCTTATTTCAAGTAATTAATAAATTATTTATTCTGATTTTTGTTTAAATGTGTTTCATTACCAAAGAAAATGATCTTTTTCGATCTGCTATGTCAATTGATTTTTCATTTTAATTCTTGTTGAAATGAGTTTCTAAACTACCAAATACAATGTTCTTAGCAAATAAAAGACTATTTGACATTACATTTTATCAAATATTTAAATATTCAAAATTTTCACCAAATTTTTGGAGTACCCCATTTTGCCCCCCTACCCCATTTTGCCCTACCCTACCCTAATTATAATCTTAGAATTATGTCACCATCAAAGCAAATTTTATATAGAAAATTTTAAATAAAAATATCAAAACTTTTAACATCAAAATCAGTATTTATAAATTTCACGAAAATTCTTATTATCTTTTCTCGTCGTTTCAATCAGCTTAAACCGTAAGACAAACAGAGCTCCATCAGTGTTCCTTCTTTTTTTTTACATTTTCTGGAAATAGCGCCTCGATTTTTTTATATCGATAGGCGAGCTTCTTTTCCTATTCTTTTCCTCATCGTTCCTCCCGCTATTTCGCTTTCTCCACTTGACGGACTGATTTTATCCCTCGCAGAGTATTTCCTGGAATATCCATTTATTTTTTCCCGTCCCCTCACCAATTTTTTTTTCTCACGTTCTCGTGGTTTCTCGCGAATGGAATAAAGCTCGAACGTGCGAGGCACTTTTGTTTTCTTAGTTTCGGGATTTCGTGGACGAGGGTGGGGGCGTCGGTGCGCGTGTAAGCTCGACTCTCGCAACGAGCTAGATGTTCCTCGAGATAGAAGCCGGGACACGCGAGAACCCGAGGTATGAGCAATAACTCTCGTTGTTGACGAGTGATTATATTGCTGCACTACCGAAAGCGAGATTATTACTTCTCGTGATCGGTGATGTGCGTGAAACTTTCGAAATCAAAACGTCACTGGTCTGTGAAACGAGAGAGGGTGCGAGAGAAAATTTACATTTTTTTTTCTCCGCTCTTTTTCCATGTACGCACTCTTTTAATCGCGCTCCCCGCGGGTTTTACTATTTTCGGCTCTTCCGCATTTGCACATGTAACGACGTTAGCCGGCTTTTCGAGCAATCGCAACTTTTCGCGAGGAAACGAGAGAGGAAGCGAGAGAGATGAAAAATTCGGAGCGAGAATTCGCGGATGAGAAACGAGAAAATCACCCCGAGTGAGATCCGCGACAATGTGGAGAAAGAATTTTAAGGGTAGGATATTTTCACGGAGAAAACAATAACCGAGAGTGCATCGTGAAAGATGAAACGGGAACTACCCGCGAACGACGCGAAACCCGCGCTGCACACGGTTACAGTAGTACTTCCGGTTCAAAGACTCGGTCACATTCTGGATGTCCGGGGAAACTACTGTGTAACAAGTGACGACGAATTTTTCACATAAAATCCAACGAGCTTATATCCACTGAGATATTCCGTTGAAATCGGCACAATAAATCCTCAGATAAATGAGCTTTTTGTATTTTCTTCTCTACAGCTGATACATTCTGAAGTGTTTTATTGTAATAGCTCCAAAATAAAAGATGCTGATGAGAGTGTACGAAAATATCGAGACACGTCAGTGACTTCGATGGCCTCGTTTCGTTGAGATTTTCGTGGAGAATAAAAAACGTTTGGAAATAAATTGTACCGAATGAGATATTCTGTTTTTCTATTTTGCTTACATTATTTAACATTGACGAAAATATACAAATTCCTAATTTTTCCTCATAGTTTTGACAAAAGTAATTTATTTAAGGGAGGGGGGTCAAAATGGGGTACTTAAGAAAAATTTCCGATTCCAAGGGTTTAAATATGGTAATTTTTTTGTTTTTTAATCACAATTGAAGGAAACAAATTCAATTTTCAACTGAAATAAAATTTTCATGTGTTACGTCCTGGGTTCGTAACTGGTAAAATTTTGAGATTTGAAAATTCTAAATTTTATTGCTGTCGCCGACCGGATGCGGATCGAGCTAATTCG
>JAPYYX010003659.1:0-10075 GCA_030522605.1 Cremastinae sp. B BG-2022a | reverse complement strand
CCTGAAATTTTGCGAGGTTGTCTGATACTACTTAAATAAGACCCTCACAAAGTTTCATTCATTTCTCTAGTTTTTTGATTTGGTAGGCAGCCACCTTAACATAGCAGATCGAAAAAGACCATTTTCTTTGGTAATGAAACACATTTAAACAAAACTGAATTTAAATCATCAATTAATTACTTGAAATAAGACGTCAAAGCTAATAATAACTTAACAAATTATGAGAAAAAAATTTTTTTGTACTTTTTGCAGAGGTACCCCATTTTGACGACAGAAAAAATTTTTTTTTCTCATGAAAATTTTATTTCAGTTGAAAATTGAGTTTTTTTCCTTCAATTGTGAGTAAAAAACAAAAAATTCAGCATATTTAAACCCTTGGAATCGGAAATTTTTCTTAAGTACCCCATTTTGCCCCCCCCCCCTCCCCTATAAAATAATAGAAAAATTGTCGAGCCGAATTACCGGACTTACTCCTCGTCAACCGCAAGCTGCTTGTTTTTCTGCTCGAGCTCGTGATTGAGCTTCGTGATGTTCAATCGTAAATTTTCGATGATCTCCTGAGCATTCTGTTCACGCGAGTGGGCAGCGTCTGCCAATTTCGAGACATCAATTATTTCTTGTTTCAACCTCTCGATCGATTCTTCCTCAGTTTCGATAATTTTCTCAAGCTCGTAGGATCTGGTTGTTCTCTCTATCACTTGGTCCTGTTTAAATTTTAAAGAACAGGAAGCGATTTTTTTAAACTAAATTTTTCTCCCTCGAAAAAATAAAATTTGATTGAATTTCGTTGGGTCTGAAGATTCAAATATTCTTCAAATGAAAAAAAAAAATATTTTTTTTTAATTTTTTAAATTTCATTTACCTGCAAATCTCGGCATTTTTCCATAAGATCTTCCTCGTTTTTGTGAGTCTCATAGAGCGACTCGTAAAGTCTCGTGTATTCAGCCTCGTAAGCCGCCAACGCTTCGTTGCTCTTCATCTCGTTCCTTATCTAGGAAGGGAGAGACACAATTCGCGACATTAACCGAGAGTTCTCATTAAGAATTTTTCGAAATATAATTTAAATTCTTCGCGAGGCGTCCCGGAGGAAGTTTCTTCCCCCCCGAGAGCGTAATTTCGACGTTTCCACGTCTCTCTTAAAACTCGTTCGAGTTTTGCGCGATGGAGAAATTTTATCGTTATAAATCAGAATTGAAACGACGGCAATATCCGGCTACTCTCGACTTCGCTCGAGAAGTGGACCGTCGAATTACAATCGGGAGATAAAATTTCTTGCAGATGTCCCACAATCGGGACGAAAACTTTCTACGTTCTGAGGGAAAAGTCACCGGGAGGAGATCAATGACGAATATTCGAAATCCCGAAAGTTTTTCCCCATTCGAGGAGAGATCCTGAGACTCACCCTGGCGTAATCCCTCTCCAGGTTGCAGAACACGCTGCCGGCTGAACTTCCGACCGAGGACGGTTCTCGGCTTTCGCTCCCGTCATCCTGAAAAAAAATTTATTATTATTTTTATTATTATTATTGAAACTTTCTTCTCGATGACACTCGCAACTGTCACGATCGCTGCACCCCAGGAAAAATAGAATAAAAAACAAAGAAAATTCGAAATTTATTCTCCGAGTTTGCGAAGCGGGAGAGAGATTTTTGCGATGATTCGAGGTTAAGCGACCGTGAGCTCAGGGGAATATTATTTTTCGTCTCGTGATAACAACTTGAACGAGGACGAAGCCGGTCTTCCTCCTGTCATCCTCGGGTTTCGATTCCTGCTCGTCGTCGCTCATTCTCGAGGTATAACGATCTCTCGACGGGAGGTCGACGAAACCGGGCGAGAGCGACGCGGTATTACCGCGAGCTTTTACTCTACTTAATCGGAAAATAGGAAGCCCGCTTTTCTCTCAATGCCTCTTTATTTTTATCATCTTCCCGGCTTCCGGTAATAACCTCACCGCGTCTGTCAATCTTGATAATGCCAATTTTAATCCCATTAACTTCGCGCGGGATGAGCATTATGAAAACTGCCGGAGTTCATGTTTTTCGTTCGTTTGTAACGATGAATACTCGGATCAGAAAATGATAAAGTTGCGCTTATTTAAAGTTTAAAAATAACTGACGGATCGTAATTACTAAAAATCTTTTTAATCTCATTCAGGAGAATTAAAATAAATAAATATAAAAATTTTATATAAATAAATATAAATATAAATATTAAAAAAAAATATATAAATAAACCAAATACTCGGATCAGAATAAGTAAAAAAAGCGAGAAAAAAAAGTTCAAAAATAATTGACGAGTCATAATTACTGAAGAGCTTTTTTTATCTCATTGACCAAGCGTAATTGCTATAAATTTTTACCATTCTTAATTTTTAAATCACATGTAATATAAAATCTATATCAATTCTTGAATCATAAGAGAAAAAAGTGCCCATCTGTATGAAGTCTAAAAATAATTGACGAATCATAATCGCTGCAAATTTTTACAATTTTTAATATTTAAATAAAATATAGGGGAGGGGAGGGAAAAATGGGGTACGGGGGGCAAAATGGGGTAACCCCAAAAATTTGGTGAAAATTTACAATATTTCAAATTTTGATAAAATTTAATATCAAAGTCTTTTATATGCTAAGAATTATATTTGGTGATTTAAAAACACGTTTAAACAAAAACTGAAGCGAAAAATCAATTAACACAGCAGATTGAAAAAGACCATTTTCTTCGGTAATGAAACACATTTAAACAAAAATGTAAATAAATCATCAATTAATTACTTGAAATAAGACGTCAAAGCTAATAATAACTTAAAAAATTGTGAAAAAAAAAATTTTTTCGTACTTTTTGCAGGATGAGGTACCCCATTTTGACCAATGAAAAATTTATTTTTTCTCATGAAAATTTTATTTCAGCTGAAAATTGAATTTGTTTTTTTCAATTGTGATTAAAAAACAAAAAATTCAGCATATTTAAACCCTTGGAATCGGAAATTTTTCTTAAGTACCCCATTTTGCCCCCCCTACCCTAATTACCGAAGAGCTTTTTTTATCTCATTGACCAAGCGTAATTGCTATAAATTTTTATCATTCTTAATTTTTAAATCACATATAAATATAAAATCAAAAAAGTGCCCATATGAAGTCTAAAAATAATTGACGAATCATAATCGCTGCAAATTTTTACAATTTTTAATATTTAAATAAAATATAAATAAAATACCCAAAAATTTTTTAAAACATAAATAAAAAAATTTCAAGTAAATCATTTTTAAGTATAACAAATTTTATAGGGTTTCGGACACAAATCAAATTTTACGAGACTTCTCATTTACGCCCACGCGCTAAGGAGTTAAGTAACGGGTTGAAAAAGATCGAGGAGATCGAAAAAAAGCGACTCGAGATTTTTCTCGAAGAAGAATCGGGAATTTTGTCGGGGCGATCCCTTTTTTATTTACTCATCGATCTTGACGTCTAGCGCGCGACGCGTTCTCCGTGTCCCGTCGTTATTGCGACGAGCCCGAGCAGAACCCGACATATTATTTATCCCTAATGGAGGATCAAAAGCTCGACTCGTAATTTATATGCGCTGTTTCTGCTTCGACGCTACGGAGATAATGGAAGCGAGACGCGGTATGAAACCGATGCTCGAGGCTCTCGCGAAACAATCTCGGCCGTGGAAAAATATCCTCTCTGAGATAATTCTTTTTTTTTCATCCCCATATAAAGTTAGAGCTCCCCTGTTGATCATACCAATACACAAAACTGCACTCCTTCGACGAGGAATTATTTAAACTTCCGGAAAAATTCCACGGAGCTTTTAAGCTTCCGAAGAGAGAAAAGATCAGAACTTTTTTTATCATTGTATGTACGCGTTTTTTTTTCTTTCCTCTATCTCGTGTATCCCCACCATGTTCATTACGAATAACGAGGGAAAAATCGTCGTTTGAAGCAGAGCGTAAAAGAGCGACAAAGTGAAAATAACGATGAAAACGCAGGGAATCGTCTCTCATGAAATTTTTAAACACTCCCAGAAAACCATTCTTTTCACTCCGGTCTCGTTCCTCTCGTTTTTCTCTCCACCCTTTTTTTCTCATTCTCCTCCCTTTTTCTAAGCTCGCACTCCCCCGTCCGACTGTTCGAAACGGTTCGTTTCTTTCGCGAGGAGCAATAAATTTTCGTGTCGCATTTTGCCCGCTCGTCTCTCCTTCACGATTTTTCTCGACTCGTTTCGTAATCCGAGGTGGCGTTTTTCGCTTCTGTAATCAGCCGCGAAACGATTCGAAATCAACCACCCGAATTCGCCGGAGTTTCTTTTCACTTGCAGAGCTCTCGATGAATTTCTCTGCGCTCGAGGTCACTTTTTTTTCTCCGATCCCAGTTTTTTTTTTTTTCATTTTGCTGCCGACACTCACGTTCGAACGATAAAAAATCTTTGGAATGTCGAACACGGTTTTTGTTTGTCTGCGATTTTTTTTTACTTTTGCAGAAATGTGAAAATGATTTCGAAAAAAAGTTAATATTTTTTTAAGATCAATTTTAAACTTACCCGCTCCATTTCTGCATTCATTTCCATATCCATTTTGACTTTGATTAATTATTCTGATTGTGAGTCACGTTTTATGTTTTTTTAATACAATTTTTAATCGCTTGTGGTTGTTTTTGTTTATCAGCGTTTTATTGTTTTATTTTGATTATTGGTAAATAATATTCACTGTAATTATCACAATCAACAGCAATTGATGTTTCATCTAAATTAGTATTTAGTCTTTCCTAGTTGCTCTTTTTTGAATTTGATTATTTATTTTAAATTTCGTTTTTATGATTTTTTAAATACTTTTAAATATTTTGTCGTGTTTATTGTTTAATTAGTATTATTTTAATTATTGATAAATTATATTTACTATTATTATCATAATCAACAACAATTATCGTTTCAACTGGGTCCGTACTTTTTAAGTCTCTCCTAGTTCTTGTTCGCTTCGCGTTTCATTTTCTAAATTAACTACAAAGTGGTACTCATTAACGCGAATGTACCTTCGTTACTTCAAGTCGAATGTAAAACAATTCACGAGCTCTTCTCCGGTGAGAATTCTGTCTCAGGATGCACTGATTTTCCTTTTGTTTACCCGTAGCTATGACAATGAAGGAATTTCCATTCCCCATCCGCGTTCCGAGACAACTCAGCGAAATCAATATTTATTTCGTGCTTTCATCTCGTACGCGAGCTTTCTTATGGTGGATTTTCATTCCTCAAGTTCTGAAAAATTCATCGCAATGAATTTCGTGTCTTTGAACATGAATGAAAAAGTTCGTTACGATTCTCATTGTTAAGAATTTTGCAAAAATATTTTAAACCATTGAATATTAGTAAATGATACTAAAAATTTTTTTTTAACATAAAAAGTAATGAACAGATTCGTTGAAATGTAAATAAAATTTATAGAGAAAGTGTACAATATTTTAAGATAAATTTTATAAAAAATAAATTTTGTAATCACTATTTTTAATACAAATAAAAACAGAAAATTGGTAAAAATGCAGGATATGAAAAAACACAGTCTTTGAATAACAAATGTTTTTTTTTATTATTATTTACATTCACATCGTAAGTCCACAACCGAAATTATAGCGGGGAGAAAAGAGTCGAACGACGAGAAATCAGTGATTTGCCGAAATTTGACAATACCAATAATTTTTCCATAAAAAAGAAAATTCTACAAAACTGACAAAAAATTACAGTCTTCCATGAAAAAAATACAATTTTTTTCCTGCGAGCTTAAAATTTACACACGCTTTCCTTTACCCTGTGCATAATTTTTGTTCCTAAAAAGTTTATTTTTCTCATTTTTTCCGCAATAACAAAAAATCCGTGCGGTGGCACATTTTTTTGTGCAAAGCGATTAAACCTGAAAAATCGTCCATAAAAAAAACGATAACAATGGAAAAAACAAAATAATCCAGGAAACGTCGGGGGAAGGAAATCTCTCGCGGTTGAAAAGACAATGAAAAAGTGCGCACAATGAACCTGGGAAAATGATACAAAAATAATTTCAAGACTCATCGCAACACTTGTGACGCATATACGAACATAATAGTATATATTTTTACATATATACTATTAAATATATATTTTTTATTAATATATATTATTTATGTGTTTAATATTTATATATTTATAATATATAGCACATAATTAGACGTAAGTCCTCGCATATGTGTCTATAATTCATTTTCGAGTCTCGGAAATCGCGCCTCAAATCGCGTCGATTCGTCACGAATTCACATTCTCTCAATTATTCGCGTTTTTTTTCCGATCAACACGACCGAAACGTATTTTTTTTCATCGCAAATCACGATCACTACGATAAGGCATATCGCTTATGTAAAAAATAATTCTCTTCTTAAAATCTCGATTCCTTTTTTTTTCATGAAGCTTCGTCGATTCAATGGTATCTTATTTTGGTATTCGCTTCTGGTTTTACAATTTTTTTTTTTCGGAGTTTTTTAAATTATTCTCATTCCTCGGCAAGTTTGGGGATTCTTGATACGTTCTCGTAGAAGCTTCGAGCTAAATGTACACGCTAGGATTTAAGAGTTTTTTTCTTTCGCGATTTTTGACTCTCACAAAATTTAGAATTTTTGTACATTATGGAATTTTGGAAATTCCGATGAAGAAAAATAATTGGTAATGGAAATAAATCGATGAGGTCAGTTTTTATGCAAATCACATGAATTTTCGTCCATTACCAAAAATTGAGTATTTTCAGGATTGCGAAATTTGAATTTAATTAATTTTTTCTTTTTTTTCTGCTCTCTGCCTCGAGGATCAAAATCGCGAAAAACAAAAGATTATTCGAAAGTGATTTCGTTATACGTGGTCGACGAATAAATACGCGTCGTTCATTATTTTATTGCAATTTTTCGAAAAATCGGCTCGTACGTGTACAATAATTTTCGAACACATTAAGCATGTGATACTGCCGTTGAGGTTGAAAAATTTTAAACCAGTTACGTCGTCGTGACGCAATTTTGGAATAAATCCCACCGAATTTTTTTTTATCTCTTTTTTTCCATTTGTTCCACGATCACGACGTTTATTTAACTGCCATGAAATGCTGAAAATACATTTACAAGTCTCTTCTCTTACATTTTGAAGAAAAAGACATTCGGAACAGGCAGATCAGTCGGTACTTTTTATATTTTCTATCAACTGCCAAAATAAACGAGACAATAAAAAAAATGAATTTTCCAAAATTGCGAAAGTCTTTTCGATTTTCCTCAATTTTTTGTGTTTTTTTTACATTTATTTATTTCATACTTTGACATCTATATCGAACAGTCTTTTAAATGCAAATGCGTACCGATGATGTCGTGGGTCGCGAAAATTAATAAAAGATTTTTCGTATGGAAAAAATTTTCTTTGACATACTTAAGAAATGTTGTACATGGATGAACAAAAATTAAAAAGCGGTATCCGAAGAACGTGTCTTACTTTTATAAGAAACTTATTGTCACCTGAATTTGGCACAAAAGCTAAGTGATGTCTTTTCTATTTTCCGATAAAGCCCTTAATCGATGATTAGCCTTACTATTAATATTAATTATCGATTTCAATGTTTAATCGTACAAAAATTGCAATATTACATGCTAATATTACAAACTTTTTACATTGGAATTTTATATTATAAATGTATTATATACGACATTAATATTTAAAAAAACTCTTATCATACATTAAGATCAAAAAATGTAACATTAGACATTAATATTAAAATTTTTTGAATATCAAACATTAAAATCGATATTTAAGCTTAATATTGTCAAAAGTATTTATTTTCTTGTTCGATGATTCACTGAACATCAGGCAGTAATCAAACGCAATTTATGTACACTCTTAACGATTTCACGACTCGGCCTTCGAGAACGCTTTTTTAATTTGAATGAAAAAAAAGATAGATTTTGAAAAAACAATAAATGATAAATAAACAATTGTCGGCAATTTTTAAAAATCATTATCAATTTATTTGAAATTCTATTCGAATCAGTTGACATTTGTACAGTTTGGGTAAAAATCATTCGATTTTTATAAATCTTTTAGGTGGATAACGATCATTGTTAATTTTTTTCGGAGATGACAAATCACGTTTCCTATTTTGAAAAAACATCACGATGCTGTTCCAGAAGACCAAGTTCTACGAAATACAATTTGAACACTCCGAATGGCGTGTTAGCTCGTCTCTGTGCTAAAATTTCATCACGTTGAAATTAACAGCGTTAGAAACGTAAAATATAACTGTGATGCTTCGACAACTCAACATATGTACATTAATTAACGATCGTTTTTTTCTTAGGAAGAATCATAAGAAAAATCAATTTTTTTGTGATAAAAATAAAAGAATACATTTTTTTTGTATTTTGCAAATTTCGACACGATGAAATTTCACTAAACCTGTTTAACTCATGGTCAATTATATATAGGTAAGCTTAATTTTTTTTTCTTTTCTTACGTGAATAAATCTTTCGTCGCACAATATATTTACAATTATTGACCGTCGGTTGATCAATGATCGATCGAAGGATTCCATTGGTGCTTCTGATCGTTTTTTTTTATATTCATGTATTTATAGTTTTATATATAATATATATACGTATTTCGCAAATCACACAGAGAACTTTGTTAACATCGCCTTTATATTGCTCTAGCGAAAAGGAAGCGAATGGTAGATGCATCAATTGATTCGTGCATACGTCGACATTTGTTTATTTCTTTTTCGATAGTATTTTCGTTTCACAAAAACTCTTATAATCGTTGCAGGAAAATAACTTTCGCTCTTATAATAAAATCACAATGATAAACAATAAAATTTAGGACATTATGTATCACGAGTGTACAATTTCGTCGAGCATATCAAATATTTCGAATCGATTTTGAGTTAACACAAAAAGAGTTTGTTCATTTGCTAAAAATACGATTGGAAGAGATTTTGCCGGGCAGATGAAAATACGAATTTCGAATAAAAAAAAAACAATCGTTCGAGCGTATTCCGATCGTTGATAATCACATGCCATTGCGAATTACGTTCTCGTAGTTCCGCGTGTTATTCCCAATCGGCTATCACTCGGATCACACATCGACGTACCGCGCGAAACGAGGAAACGTCGAGGAAATGACTAATGAAAATTTTACGACTTGTCATCGTGTCATCGTAATAAAAAAAAGTGTGTGCGAGAGTGGTCACATTGAAACGACGTTTCTCTTTTTACACGACTCGTCCGTCTATTTTCCTATCTTCTTTTGTTCATTTTTACAAACGTAACCGAGGGAAGAAATTTCTCTTTGGCGATGGTCGATGATTTTCTCAGGCAAGATCGAATCGTTGTGCACAATCTTCCCAATATTCGAACGAGAAGAAACGGAGCAGGAGAAAAATCATTATTAAAATGATTCGTGATTCAGCTGGCCGGCGTGACCTGGGAGACGGTGAACGGCATGACCTGATATATGAAACACCTGTTGCATACGCGCACAGGCTTCGTGTGCCCGTAACGAGGCAGCGGCACGTTGTTGCTGCTGCAACGGCCACAGAAGACCTTGCCACAATTTCGGCAATGATGTCTTCGTCTCACCACCGTGAAGCCCGCTTGACACGCCATGCATCTCGGCGCATCGTTATCTGGGACCCAAGCCGGTGCTCTCTCGACGCACTCCTCGCCGCATTCGGTTACTGGAGAACCTTCGAAATTAAAAACAAAATTAATATTCTTATTCGTGTTTTCCTTGACATTTTTTTATGTGCAATTTCAAAACTCATCTTCACTCTTCTTTAAGGGGGTTGATCAAACATCGATGATATTGGACAAAAATCTGAATTTAAAATATGTTATAATTCAGATGAAACTGGACATGTTAGAACAAAAAAAAGTATGCCTGACTGATCGATTTTTTGAGAAATTTAATTTCGAAATATGGGAATTTTGTATAGCGTCTTATGGCGCGATGCTAAATAAACGCGTTTAATTGAAGGTTAAGTACATTTCTAGACCTAACAGGTCTACAATTTTTCGATTTTTATCTCAACT
>JAPYYX010003658.1:0-10674 GCA_030522605.1 Cremastinae sp. B BG-2022a | reverse complement strand
AGTTTTACAACATATTTTCTACTACAGCTTGGAGTATAATCCCGTAAATGTACTTGCCTCATTTTTTTACAGCATATATGCTGTTTTTTTGTAGATTAGACATCCTTCTCTTTAAAACAAGAAAAATGAAGTCATGAAAAGAAATTGGCATCAAGATTAAAGTTTATTAAAAACCATTTAGACTTCATAAAAAAACGTTAAAAAATAGAAAATTCTAAAAGAAAGTTGTTAATAGTAATTTTAATGAAGCCTCTTTCGTATGAATTTCTTCATAGTGGAATTTATGTTTCTTAGTTAGTTCCTCGACAGGACATGCGACAATCTGTCAAAATTGTAGGTTTTTAAAACTCGAATCATCATCATCTGAAAAGTTAATTTGCAATGCCGAATTTTATCACATCAAAGTACGACGTACCAATTATTATCGTCAGGTCTATTTCTACAAGAATTCATGATTTTGAGTCTATCTTGAAGTCCGTTTTCATTAAAAAGTCAATTAAACGGATCAATGTGACTAGAACCTGGATCTCGGTACTAAGGCATATTATACGTAGGGGAGAGTGGGGCACGACGGCCCCCTTAAGAATTAAAATTATTTTTCATAGCTTTCAATCTTCAGGTTAACTTAATTTGGTCCTATCTCAAGCAAATATATCAAAATTTTACAAGAACTTTCGGGGCACGACGGCCTCGAAAAAAATCTTACAAAAAATAATTTTTTATTGAAAAAAAAGGTTTTAAGCACAAATATACTATCTCTGTATATTTATGTCATAGGCTTGAAATCTATTTTTAAAAAATTTTATTCAGCCGATATAATCTGATGTTTCTTTCTGTCTCTACCCTGATTTTGTTTAAAACATTCCGTTTGATATTAAGGGCAATGGAAACCACGTGACCACCCAGATTCCGTAATTTACAGTTTTCTCAATTAATAAATGAATTATCATCAAAAAATGGACCACAGCGCCGTTCTTTGGATCGAAAAGAATGTATCACTGCTTTTTTTAGCTGAATTTTGCAATATTGAGGGAGAAATCTGTAGAAAAAAAATTTCACTCGTGCTAATCCCTTGTAATTTTTCTCGACGGATATCTCCCTCAATATTGCAAAATACAGTTCAAAAAAGCAGTCATCCATTCTTTTCGATCCAAAGAACGGCGCTGTGGTCCAATTTTTGATGAGAATTCACGTATTAATTAGTAAATATGTTATTTCCGAAATCTAGTACTTTTGTTTTCCATTGCTCTTAAACCATTGCCATCGATATCAGAGGATTCTCTGCGCAAAACGTTATAGAGGAAAGACTGCGATTCTTACGAATCTTAAGTATCGTCAAGAACCATGGATCATTCGAAAAGTATTAAAATTTACTCGAATGTACTTTTTTGAATTTTTGAAATCGGACAATTTGAACGAAAAAAGTCAAAAAATTCAAGTGTCCCGATATTTATGGCCCTCACTGTAGTATATTGAGTGACTAGGAGTGAAACAAAATGATTTCAGGCTAGAGCGAAAGTTATCTGCGCGAGCGAAGCGAGGGCTGGCATAATTTTTTTACCAAAAAACAAAAAAAAAATTTTTACCAATTACCAAAAAAATGTTTTTTTCCAGAAAAATTTTTTTTTACCAAAAAATTGTCTCTTTGATGTGATCACACGTGATCACATCATACTACACACTATTTGACCGAAAAAAAAATTTTTTTGGCCAAATTTTTGAGGGGGTCCGTCGTGCCCCACCCTCCCTTATATGTCGTACCACTGTATATATACGAATCTTTTTAATATAAAACTGACGGTGATTCTTAAAAATGATTCTATGCAAAATTTCGAAAGAATTGGCTGAGGCATTCCTGATTTATTATTGAAGAACGAATTTCACTTCCCAATATATGGATCTATATATATTTTCGCTGGGAACTATGAAATCGAGACGACATATGCCGAATTTTTGGAAACGTCATATACTATGCTCTTTTAATAGAACATGAATGAAAAATTCGATTCATTATCATACATTCCCAGATTGAGAACGACCCGTTGTTACATATTTACATCGGCATGCAAATTCGAAAGCGCGTGGAACGTACTGAAATATACTTTTTTGATTTTTTGAAATCCGACAATTTGGGAATAAGGACCAAAGATTCAACGATCCTGATATAAATGTCCCTTACTGAATACATGTATCCAAATTTAAATTTTAGATTTTCGACTGTATGTATTAATTATTTATATTCATTAAAACAATATCTCTCTACATACATATCGATAAATATTTTAAACAAAAATAAAATTCTGTTTTTAATCCAACATTTTCTTTCGTATCTCTATTTTTTTATTGCAAATTTTTTTGTTAAAGTTTGAGGAAAAAAGGAAAAACTGGCCAAGCTAATTCGTTCTGAATTTTCTTTCCTTTTTCGGGAAAACGAATCGCGGAGGAGTAAAAAAAGCTTTTATTTTCTGCTCCCATTCGCGTGGACCGGCTGGCCAGTCTTTTCCTTTTCGTTTAACGGAAATACCGCGCAGTGAAAGTGGTTTCCAATGGAATTAAGTAAAGAGCAAACTCATTCTCTCGAGTAATACTCCGGCGTATTCGTATCTACGTAAAGTGCATTATTCCGAGTTTCTATAGCGTTCCATCGCGCCGTTCCACCGTTTTCTTTCTCCTTTCTCCGCTCCTCTTATTCCTACGTCAAAAGGAAACGCTGGTGGATTCCTATCGCGGAATTAGACAAGAAGCAGAAGAGAAAGGAGCAAATGAAGGCGAAAAGCTCGAATTAAATCGAGTAAAAAGCTACGGGTTCTCAGACCCAGACTCAAACTACAATAATCGAATATACAAAATTTTGTGCATTTTGTGGCCCTTTCGAGAGAGTGTGCATGCATGAAAGTATTCTTTTAACACACAAATTTACAAAATGATTTTAATGAAAAATTGCAAACATTGTTAAAGTCATTTGGCCTTTCGTGCTCTCCATTTTGCCTGCTTTCTGTGTAGATGCGGAAAGTAGTAAACGCAAAACTTTCGTTATTTAAATTAGCGTACGAAGGAAAGTTCGTTAAGGTTGCTAAAGTCAACGGGGATCGGGAATTATAAGTTGACTATAATTCTGGGGAGGATAAATCGAGCGTGAAACTGCGTGAAAGTCGCTCCCCGGGGATTTCAAGTGTATTTGCAGGAAAAGAAAGATTCTTTTCTCGCCCGTTGACAGAATAATTGGTCAGGGTTAACGGAATTTTTCGTAAAAGTAGAAGCGAAGAAATATTCGATGCTCCATGAGGCACAAAATGAAGTTCGAGCCGTATCAAAATAAGAAAGGAAGAATGCTAAGTCGCTCGATTTCTGAGGGATAATCCAGAGTCCTCTTTTTTTCTCTTCACCTTTCCACTCTTTTTGAGTACTATGGTCGAGGAAGGATTCGCTGCATCGCTCCCTTCCACGGCCCAAGTTTTTAATTGTGTTCGGAAAAAAACTTAGCCATTCGTGGCTTATAAACATACTCGAAACTTCTGATGAGATCAGTCAGTTCGTAAGCTTGTTGAGCTATCCAGTGCCACAGGTAAAGAAGGGATTCAAAAATAAATAAGAAGCGAAAAGAAACGGAGAACTGGTTCAACTTTTTTCGATGACCATAGCGAAATTCTGAATGTCAACTCTCATTTTGGATTTGTCTCTCTTCACGTTTTTTGACAACCATAAAAATTATGATTTTCTACTCTCGATCAACATTTCGTTTTTTAATCCAAAAATTTTTCTAATCCAGAATTTGTACCGCGATGACGTGATGTCCCGAAATGCGGAATTATAATGATTTTTTTATCCGCTTATCGCATCACAGAGCGTTTTTGTTGAATGAATATTTTTTTCTCGATCGCACCCGCAAAAGACGCAAAATGTCAAGAATGGGGAGAAAAAAGCTTCGAGACCAATCGAAGAATTATGAGGGTAGATTTGAGTCCATAATAGGTTGAGCGAATAAATGCATTCAACGATATAGTTAACGCTAGGCGTCTACCAAGTACTCGAGCGACCTTCCTGTTGAGCCCTCGGTATCTCTCCTGCCTCTCCTCCTCCTAGCAGAATCTCCAGAGGGGGCCTTTTAAACTTACCACCCTTGGAAAGTTTGCCTCGCACCCTCGACCCTCAAACTTCCTCCGTGGATTCATATATTTCTTCTTCCACCCCGACCCTCGTTCCCTTCTATACGCTCTTTTTTTCCCTTTCTTTAGCAATTTGCCATATAGCGCTCACCACTTTCAGCCTCCCCGCGCGAGTACAAGAGACGCGAGATCTCGCGCGAAAGGCAAATAAAATTGAGCTGCGCAAGGGTGAATATATGTACTTTCCACTCGGACTTCTGCCTCGACAGCGAAAAAACTAGAACTGTCAAAGGACATTGAGAGTCCTTTCCCCTTCTCCTGCATTCGTCGACCTTTCAATTTTCGAAAAATCGCTTTGTAATTTTATTTTTCGAAGGATCATATATTCATTGGAATTTGTTAAATCATTATTACCAAACGCGTTTTTTAATCGTTCACGTACTCTATTTTTTTCCTTTCTCTCGTAACCCCCTTTCTGATTTATTCTGGGTGGTAAAAATTTTAGCCACGAAATGTCGATGGGATCTCGAGAATCGAGTACCACTGGAAACACGGGTGACAGAAGCGGCCTGTGAACGAGTTCCATTGTTTCAATCGAGCCCAGATTCTCTTTACCCCATTCGTGCTCTCTCTCTCTCTCATCCCTTTTTAAGGCTTCAAACTCTATCCGGATCGAGAGTTTTCTCCCTCCATCTTACTAATGTTCCATAAGTGTCATTATATGCTCCTGTTGCGATTAAAACCTCTCACTGTCAGACGACCTAGTACTCCAATCCATCCTTCATGTACATATAGTGATTAGTCTCTCTTCACGGGTTTATTGAACGTACCATGCTCTTTTTTCCTTTTTATTCTCAAAGAATTTTCAGAAAATATTGAAACAAACAGTTAAAAGAAAATTTTTACTTAAATTGTGTGATTTTTCGATGGATTATGCCTATTTTTAGAAACTACCATTTTACATTTTTTGAAATTATTTGAAGTAACGTGTGTTATTCGAACAATTCGTGTTATAAAATTTTTTACCATTTGGAAGAAATTTTCGTTGGAGAGTTAAAAATTTCACTGTCAAATTTTGTCACTTGTTAACATTTTTGGAGACATTCGATTCAACGATAAAATTTAATCAGGGCACATTTGAACGATACTTTTACTTTCTGCCACTTTAAACAAAAAATGTTCATTCAAATGCAAGCTTAAAAAATCAGGAAACGAAAATGTTTGAGGCATAAAACTTTTTTACGATTATCTGGAAAATTTGTTTCGGGAATATCCAGGAAGGATAATTTGGATGCAAAAGTGATAGCTGAAAACGGGGGTAGAAGAAGAAAGTAATTTCAACGACGACGATAATATGAAGTATGAATTTGAGGAAGGAGCGAGAGTGGCTCGTTTGGGACGTTCCCGTTTAGATATTTAGTCGCGGGTACTTTGTCGCAGGCATTTTGTCATGACACCCTCATTTATATTCGCAAAAGGCTTAGAGACCGAGGGAGGGAAAGAAGGAAGGAAGGAAGGAAGGATTGCGGGGAGGGGTAAAGCGTGAGAGAGTGGCGGATGAGGGGAACAGGATTTGTTATTAACTCTGTGAATTTTCCTGTTCATTCCTGGCCGGAGCTTTACCCCGTCGAGGGGTATGTGTGTTCGTGATCGTGCTGCTCTTCGGACGATTCTGTAATCTATATGCGCCTTCCGATATTAATAAATTATCCGGTGCCCGAGTACGGAGAATGGCGGATTGTTAGCGAAGGAGAGAGGGAAGGGGCCTATCAGCTTGTTCATTAATCACAGCATATATGAGATTTCACACTCGTCTCTTTTCACAATATAATATGCAATAGCCTTTCCTCCTCTCGATAATTTCTCAATAGAGCATTAAACTATAAAGATGTAGCGGCCGCGGCGCTTGCTCATCATAATTACGGACTTCTGATTTTTCTGTTTTCAATAAATTATTTCAATAATTAAAAATTCGATATTTATCATTTTATCGACTGCTTTTTTCGAAAATGAATGGATATAGGGTAGGGAGGGGGGGGCAAAATGGGGCACTTAAGAAAAATTTCCGATTTCAAAGGTTTCAAAGTGCTGAATCTTTTGTTTTTTATTTTTAATCACAATTAAAGGAAGAAAACAAAATTTTCAACTGCAATAAAATTTTCATGATAAAAAAGAATTTTTTTAGCGGTCTAAATGGGGTCATAGTTTTTTAAGTTTTTATTATTTTTGATGTCTTATTTCAAGTAATTATTTGATGATTTTTTTTTATTTTTGCTTAAATGTGTTTCATTACCAAAGAAAATGTTCTTTTTGGATCTTCTATGTTAATTGATTGTGAGCTTTAATTTTTGTTTAAATGTGTTCTTAAATCACCAAATATCATGTTCTTAGCAAAAAAAGATTATTTGATATCAAATTTTATCATATTTTGAAATATTGAAAATTTTGAACAGATTTTTGGGGTACTCCATTTTGCCCCGTTGCCCTAACTCCCATTTTTTAATTTTTATGTTTTTCGCGGGCTTGAAATTCATTGAATACAAATAATCCTGAAGGATTATCATGAAACGTGCTGTGAGGAAATTCGGTAGTGCGAAAAAATTAAAATTCGATTTGTTCAACAGCAGAATGCATTTACTTACTTCTGTAAAAATTAAAATCGGATTAGGAAAAGCTTTTTTTCCGTATGTTGAATTTTTAGTACAAATGGGCTCTTACAGGGAAAATGTTTCACTGGTATAAAGATATATGCACATTTTATTCTATAGTCCAATGCCAGTAGTAACAGCAACATGGATTTATAATGGATGTATACTTGTGTGTGATATTTTATACATATAATAATACAAATTGGTAAATTGGAATAATGAACAGGCTACTATATTTCCAATGGTGGTTTACTACAGAGAAGATAATGTTACCAAACACTAGTTTAATCGGAATTTCTGATTGCCTTAAACATGACATAGTTTTGGTTTATCTATTCAAAGAAAAAAAAGTTTATAAAAATCAAAAAAATTGATGAAAAAGTGAAAAAATAAAAATTTTCAAAAATGCATAGCTATGGAATCGCTTCGTAATAAGAGCCGAAACTATCAGGATTTATTTTTATGATGCAGAGAACATATTTACGAAGGTTGACAAAAATCGGCGAGGGTCGCCCCGTAAAAATGATTTTATTTGGTGGAATGACTCATATACATATGCGATACATCATTCAATGTACTGATTAATATTCAAGCTTTGTTAGGCCTTTCAGAAGTTTTTCATAAAAATTATGAAAATTATGAGATCATATAAAATAAGGACGGAAAATCGTAGTAGAAATTTTTATAAAATTATATTTATTGAGATTTTCGTGAGACAGTGGAAAAATTCTTCAAGATTTTGGCAATTTTCTTTTTAATTTATATGCAGAAAAATGTTACGCTGCATCGATCTTCCAAATATTTCTCTACGTAAAAAAGTGTAATCCCAAAATCGAGGGGCTTATATTCAAGTGATTTAAATATGACGTGAAGTACTTTGTAGGTCGGAGAATGAAGAGCAAGTTGAATTTTCGAGAATGACGATCCCATGGAGGAGAGTTAGGAGGAGGTTGCTCGATGTCATCCAATATACGGTGAAAACGATCGCGTCAGGGTTAGATGCAGCCCGGTTTGTGCGATGTTGCTGTTGTGGATTCGAGGGATGAAATAGAGGAGAGACGAACGGGGAGGGTTTACGTACGTGCCTGGGCTTCAATGCCGCCATAGCGTCCAGAATCAAATACGATCGTCAAAATACGACAGACGGGGCTTTTTAGGGTAGGAAGAGAGCAAATAATCCTCCCAGCGAAAATCTGCCGAAGCCCCATTTTCCCGCAATAGTAATCTGGAATTCCTATTTCAGCATTTCAAAAAACTGGGTATGAATATTTACTTAACAGACGCTATTTTGACATTTTTTTGGGATCTGTTAAAGAATGTACAAAAACACATTATTCTATAACCTTTTTTATTAAAACCTAAAAAAATGTTTTTGATTGCTTGAAAAATGATGACATTCCTGCAGTATAAAGTTTTAAAATTAATTGGAAATTTTTAAAATTGCTTTCCAAAGGTTCCGATTTGAGTAAGAGAGAATAAGTGACTGCTTCGTTCGTTGGAAGAGAAGTTCTTATCGTTCATTATATTCGATACTCTCTTGTTCATTACGGAAGGATTATCAAGGTTTTTTATTCAGACTTTTCTAGCATGGACAAGCTATTACGTTGAAAATTTAACTCTCAAGCATATGAGAAGCAGACTAAAAGGGATTTTCGCTTGCAAGCATTGAATGGCAGAAAGTAGAGTCCCCATGCTGGTCACGTAATTATTTCATCGATAGGGGGAAAAGTTTGAACTTCTCCTTTGCATCGCTTCGTAGTTTCTAGCTCAAGCGAAAGCGGAGGCAAAGGATGTTTGAGGAAAATGGTGAAAAAGAAGAAAAAATAACGAAAAAATTAGGAAAGAAGGAGCAAAAAAAATAAGAAGAAGAAGAAGAAAGAAGTAGATGATGAAAAAGGAAGAAAAAAAATGTCGAAAAATTGAGGATGGGGAGGAAGAGACAAGATGCTCGGAGTACCAAAAGAGCAACGTCGATTCACGATTCTAATCAAACTGGGAAGTCTATCTTGGAAAGAGAAGATCGTCAGCGTGGCCTTTGCGCAGCAGTGAGTTTCTCCATCCACGTTTTCGCCCTTTCTATCCGTTCATCCTCTCTCGCCCCACGTTCGTACACAGTCAGTCGATATTTCCGGTTTCAATGCTAACTTCAAGTGCTTTCTCGGACTCCGGGCCTGAGGAATCTCTTTACGTGCTCCTCCGTTTTCCAACAAAGCGAAAGCGTATATTCTGAACTATATACCGTACACGCCCGCTGTATCGTACGAGCGCAAACTCGTCTTTTGAATCCCGATCATTTCCCTTCTCTCTTGCCACCTCGATATGACACTCCTAGGATAAACTTTCATGAACAACGCGAGACCCAGAAATAATCCGATACGTGCCGCGCTATACCAAAACTTCCCCATCAAAATCTTTTTTAGATATATAAATATACATATTTTTATTAATTCACAATTAATATAGGGGTAGGGGGCGCAAAATTGGCCCCTCAAGGAAAAAATGTTAGAATCCTTAGTGTAATGAACTGGTTTTAGTCTTTTATATTTTAATTACTTTTTCTCTATAAAAGAAATTGTTTTTAAGGAAAAAATGTAATAAATAATGCTGTTGAAATTATTACCTAGTTTATCTTTCATCATATGTAATTTTTTAACCGTTTCTATAAAATAAAAATTTTACTAACACGTTCGGCGCAAAAATATTTGTTGGTTTTCAAAGTCTCGACACCCTATTTTACCTCCAAAACACTTTGAGTGTCATAAATTTCGAGGGCAGATTTTGCCCCCAAGAATGTATGGATATCTATTGAAATTTTGGCAGAACAATATCTCTGCTCATAATTTGTCTATTCGATAATGTTATTCAGATTGGATATTTTTTTTAGTATTGTTGAGTAGACAAATTTTGGGCAGAAATGTAGTTATGCCGAAATTTTTTGGGGCCCATTTTGCTCCGAAAAATTTATGGATATTGAAATTTTGAGGGGGGCCCATTTTGCCCCCCCCCCCCTTCCCATATGTATGTAGTGACGAAATTAGAAAAAGTGGATGACTCTGTTCTTTTTATGTATACGAAGAGTTAAGAATTTAGCTATATTTTTAACAATATAATATAGAAAAAAAGAAAGGACGACAATGAGCGGGGAAAACCGAGAGAAGAGAGAGATAAAACGGTTCATGATTTTTATGAGCGATTCTCGAATTTTCTCTACGCGACCTCTCTTATAGTTGTTAAAAAGAATAATTATTTTGAGAAAAATAAAATTTTTCTAAACCACGTTTCAATAATTATTTTGAGAAAAATAAAATTTTTCTAAACCACGTTTCTGAAAACTGTACAATAATTTTTCAAAAGAAACTCAAATTTCGAATAAATCAACTAAGAAGATACTTTTTCTTTAAACCCCATACTGATTCAAAACCCTGTAAATCTCATATATCCCTATATAGATTGTCCTGGAAAAAAGTGATTATCAATTTTTAACAGGTCTGAAAATTCTTATAAAATTTTTAAAAAACGTGGGGCATATTCAATTGACTCACATATCACATGCATATGCGCCCCACGTTTTTTTTAAATTTTATTAGAATTTTCAGACCTGTTAAAAATTGATAATCACTTATTTCGAGGACAATCTATATAGGGATATATGAGATGTAGAGGATTTTGAATCTATATAGGGTTCAAAGAAAGTATCTTAGTTGATTTATTCAACATTTGAGTTTCTTTTGAAAAATTATTGTAGTTTCCAGAAATGTGGTTTAGAAAAATTTTATTTTTCTCAAAATAATTATTTTCCTACTTTTTCTACTTCCGATTCCTGTTTAAGGTGGCCCATCAGTAAATTAAAAAACCGCAGATTTTCGTCAAACTTCGCGGAATTGTTATTTAAGTCATAACGAATAATCCCTCACAAGTTG
>JAPYYX010003657.1:0-10104 GCA_030522605.1 Cremastinae sp. B BG-2022a | reverse complement strand
TATAATGTTACAACAATTTCTCTACTATTTACCATAATACTACGGAAAAATGTACTTGCCTCCTTTTTTACACCATCTTGATGGTGTTTTTGCGGATATAAATGAATTCCAACAATTGTTTAAATAAGTAAAAAATCGAAATAATAACAAAAAAATCGTTAACGGCCGAGATTTTTTTAGAGGTTTAAAAAAATCAATAAAATTTTTATAAATAAATTACGAGATTTTTTTTGTAAATAAAAAAATGGAAAAAATAAGAAAAATGAATAAAAAGTTTGTAAAACGCTGAGATTTGTGCGAATCCGTGTAAGTCACGGATCAGAGGTTTTTGCGAGTTGGTAATTGCGTGCGGAGTGAACACACAAATGTGTGAAAGTCCGGCTCTCTTTCTTTTCCTTGTTCGCTGTAGCCGCGACCGGTCGCACTTAATTCGAATCCTCGCGTTCGGAGAGCGCGGCGAACGGTAGAATCGCCGAGGTGCTTATAAAGTAGCGACGATTAACCGGCTCCCCGAGTAAGGAGAGAAAGGACGAAAAAAAAGGAAGGAACAAAGCTCGTAAAAAAGGTCGAAGAAAAAATTAGTTAAGGGTGAATTGTCACTATCATCCAAAAACCTCAAAACCGCTGAGACTTTGGCCAGTTTTGTTTCTAAATATATTACAAAATTCTTTACCAAATTAGAAATCGATTCACTTTAAGGTTCAAAAGATATCTAATTTAAAAAGTGTTTAAATTTAACACTGTCTTTTATGGAAAATTCATAAATTTACCTTCAAATATACTCCAAAATTCTCTACCAAATTAAAAATCGATTCACTTTAAGGTTAAAAAGATATCTAATTTAAAAACTGTTTAAATTTAACACTGTCTTTTATGGAAAATTCATAAATTTACCTTAAAATATATTCCAAAATTCTCTACCAAATTAAAAATCGATTCACTTTAAGGTTCAAAAGATATCTAATTTAAAAACTGTTTAAATTTAACACTGTCTTTTATGAAAAATTCATAAATTCGCCTTAAAAATAATAAAAACACCAAATTTCTGTTCATAAATATTGTCCATGCTTTGCACACATGAATAATGTTAATAACTGAGTTTAGACAATTTTGTCGGAAATTTTTGTTTTTCGATTATTTAAACAATAAATATGCAGGTCTCGTACACCCTCAAAGGTGCATTGCCCATACTTCTAAAAAGCCCCAAATTGTTGAAATTAAAAAAATCTTTTTTTAAATATTATAAAATCTGGCAAATTAAAAATCGATTCACTTTATAATTCAAAAGATATCTAATTCCAAAGTTGTTTCATCTAATTCTGTCTCTCGTGGAAAATTTATAAATTTGCCTTAAAAATATTCTGATCACCAAATTTTTCTTCATGAATCTTTTCCATTCTTTGCAAACATGTACAATGTTGAGTTAAAAAAATTTTTGTTTTCCAATTATTTAAACAATAACTAATATGAAAATTGTTAATAAAACGTTAGAAAACTATCCAAAATAATTCTAATTAGTATAATAAAAAATTTCAACTTTCTAAAAGAAAAAGAAAAGCTAAATCTTACAAATTCGTATAGGAAAAGTCACTTTTGTCACGGATTGTAGCTCTCACGCGTCCATTCTTTCTTTTTTTAAACCCGACGATCCAAAAATCCTCGATAATCGAAAAATTTCATAAACACACCGAAAATTGCATATTTAAATAAATTGAAAATGCGCGATACGCCAGACCCGTAAAGCTTCGAATTTATCATCCACTCTCGGCAATTTTCCGAATTCGTTGTCAAACCGATAATTATCGTATTAAAAGGCATGAGCGAGAGTGGTCCACCGATGAAAATAATAAACGCGATGAGAGAAGAAAGGGAGAAGTCTCTCGGGCCTGAAAACGGAGAATGAGAGAAAAAGAAAGAGAGGAAGAGAAAAAGAGAAAGAGAGAGAGAAAGGTGGACGTCTCAATTTTCTTCGCGGCTTAATGACCGATCGTTAAAAGCCGACTTCTCTTGCCGAACCGGCTTAGTCTCTTATGTACGATCCTTCATCGCTCTTCCTCTCTTTTCCATATACCTGTCCATACACTCAAATACTTAAAAAAGAGACATAAATACTCGTACACGCGAATTTCGTCCTTTTTTCGATCCCGTCGTCCTTCCGACGCGCGAGTAGTCCTTTGAATAAAAGAATTTCATTGACATTTTACATTGAATATTAAAAGCGAATATCGAGCGTATTAACAAGATTTTACTTATTTTGTGTTTTTATTTTTTTTCGAAATAATTTAGCAATCCATAAATTATTTGCCCTATAAATAATAATGAGATAAAAATAATAATAAATTAATTAAAATTTAAAATAAAGGGGAATGAAGAATCAAAAGCTCGATGTTTATCGACCCACATTATCGGCGAGCCTCGTTTATTACAGGACTCCGAGCTCTTAACGATAATCGAACGATTTACAATCGCGTTCTTCTTCGAGGAACTCCTGCGTGCACCAGATCGATATCTAATTATCCACGCAATTAATCGTACAAGTATTAATCGGCAAGAATTATACGCACAATCCGAGCTCATTTCCGTGAGGAATGTTCATTAATTATTTATTTTCGTAGCGAAATCTGTTTCTCTTTTGATTTTCGACGAACGATAAAAAACGATTTTTCAATGAAATTTTGTAACCAATTTTTAATTTCTAAAATTTTTTGGCAAAAATAATTTTTTTCATTAATGATTTTCAGACAAAATATTAGTGATGGTAGTGATAATAATAACGTCGAAATAATAATAATCAAGGTAACATTGCACAGAAGCGATTTAATTTTTTAGATCACTGACTGATTTTTTTAATATAAAATGCAGTCTCAGCAATTTCTCGCTAATTGAAAAATTAATTGGTTGAAATCACTATTACTTGTGCAGTGACGACATCTTCAGACTTTTTTCAGAATTTCACTGCTGTGGTGAAAAAAATATTCCGGTAGGAAACGCAGAAATTTTTACAACCAGTACTCAGCCGGTAACGTAAAATCGATTCCTGTTACAAGGTTTGACATTGAATAAAAATTGTGTAGTTATGTTGATGCTGCTTTTAAAAACCAAAAAATCAAGAAAATTTCTATTGGTTGTTTCTGATTCTGAATCTATGAAAAAAATTTCTGCTAAATTAGAGAGTGATTCATTATATTGATCTATATTTAATAACAAAATTATGAAAAATTGATAAATTAACTTCGAAAACTAATTTCTACCTCTGAATTTCAACAATTCCGAGAATTATAAAAATATATTTATTGCCGAACGTGGAAGATATTTGTTGACTTTCATTCTTAAGAAATTAATAAAAAAATTTAATTAACAAAATAGTGATATTGCAAACGTAATGAATAAAATAAAATTTTTTTCTACCTATTTCAGCTTTTTTTAATCCTTTGAAAAAAATATATAATTTATTTTCGACTGCTAAAAACTAATCATAACACAACGAGCAAACGATCTCATTTGACGAAGACTTTCGTTCGACTCCAGAATTAATTGGAAAATTTCATTCCGCACTTTAAATATTCGAAATTCCGTCGATCCATTCAGGACCTGTGAGTCAACTTTCAAGTGTTTGTACCGACGTCGCGAAGCTCGACGTTCCGTACCGATTCGTTAGTGGTATTTGACCAAGATACATTAGAAGCTTGCGTTTGTCGAAAATCAGATGATTGCACGATTTCCGGCGCACTGCGAATTCGATCCGGACAAAAAATATTCTTTTCCAAAGACCCAAAATCGTTGTCTCCCGTTTCCAGTTTGCTGCTGTTTTTCGATCGGATCGTCGTCACGACTCTGCTGCTCGCCCTTGCCTCCGAAATTGGAGACTCTGTCGCGGCTGAGGATTTGCTCAATGAAAGAGATTTTTCAACGTTGAACGACCTATAAAAAATTCACTTTTTTAATACCTATACCGAGACATTATAAATGAAATTTATATTGAAATAAATTCAGTAATTGATACTTAATTACTAAATTACATCAAACATTATTTCAATCTTTTTATAATTATCTTACGTGTTTGAAAAAACTCTCGTCACTTCATCGCTCCGCCTCCTTCGGCTGCACTCTGTCAGTTTTTCTATAGTTCGAGCATCAACATTAATGGTCTTTGATTTTTGAGCTTCGCTTTTCAGCTTCTCGATGTTCATCGTCAACTGTTGAAGATGCAATTTCAGCGTTGCGCTCTCGAAGACCAATTTACTGTTCCTTTGAACGACCTGTGACAAAATATTTTATTCTGAATCTAAGAGTATATTGTCACTATCTTGAAAAAAACAAAAAATATACTGTTTCTGGATATATATAAAAAATCTTTGCCCAATCCGAATGTACAACTTAAGAATATTAAAAAAATTATATTCTAAGCTTAATTGACCTGCAAAAACTTGGCTTTGCTAATTGGCAACGGTTCCTGAAATTTTTCCGAGACAATGATGTTCAACTCTTCCCTGGCTTCGTCCAATTTTTCCATCATTTCAGCCATGACTTGAAGATGTTCCTGGAGCAACCGATCGAACTTCTGTCTGAGCGAATCGCGCGAATCCTTCATTCGCAAAAATTTTATGCAGAGATTGTAAACGACTTCGTTCTTATCTAAAATCTCCTCTCTAAGCTGACGATTCTCGTTCTCGAGACTTTCACGCAACTTTTCAAACTCGCGCCTGTGACGGTTCTCAATTCTCGTCGAGCTTCCCCGTGCTCCGCAGTTCGCGATCTCCTGGGAAAAATGTTCCTTTTCCCTCTGATAAAAAAATCTCTCATCGTCGAGCTGTTCTAGAATCAAATCTCGGATTATTTTATCGTTGAATTTCGACGTTTAGCCCTGGATGAGCTTACGCTTCAGATTTCGATTGCATCGTTGCTGCCTCTTCAATTCCGAAGCCAGTCTCTCGTTGTCCCTCTGAATATTCTCGAGATGAACGTCCTTCGCTCGGATCGAGTTGTTCAAGTCGCCAATCGTTGTACTCAGCTCTGATATCTGAGGAGAAATTACAAATAATCAATAACAATTAAATTAAAGAGCAGTATTTATCCAATAAACGATACTTTAAAAAATGCAATGAAAATTGTTTAGACAAAAAATAATTCATTTTCTAATTATCGTAAAATAAGAAATAAAAACAATAAGTTTGTAGTATTATAAAAATAGGAAAAATATTTTGTGTAGATCTATATATTTAATTTAATAAAATGTATATATATATAGCAGCAATAGTTGAATTAAATAAAAAAATTGGTTTTTCATCACCTGCTGATGAAGATCAGTCACTTCATCGAAAATCTGAGACGCCGATGACCTGTCAAGTGTCGTCCGATCGCTGTCTCCAAACTTTGCACCAGGCTCAACTTTCTGCATATCATCTTTTCCAGTCGAGGATCCGGAAATTACCGCCTCCGAGTTTTTTTCAGACTTTGAAAATTTTCTACGTCATCAGAATTTTTTCACTAGTGCTATTAAAAATTTACAATATATAATTGTAATCTGTAATTTTTTATTCTGACTCACCCAAATTTGGAGTCAAAATTCAAGTACATAAATGATTCCCAAATTTTGTGGGAATTGAAGGATCACCAGACCGAACGAATTTTCGGAAAAAATCCTCTTACCGATATCAGAAAAACATTACAAAAAATTAACCCTTATTTCGATGAACTTCTCGCTGCATAACCAAAAACACACAATTTTTTGTCATCTGTCATCGCTTTTGAAAGTAACAATTTCATTTTTTGAAATAATGAGCGTGCAATCCAAACAAAAGAATGTTCGACATCTTTGAATCTTACAAAAAATACAAATCCGAGTAAAAATTTACTCGTATTAAAAATATTAATATTCATATTTACTTAATCCCATAAATGTTGTGAAAAATAATTTCTACGTAATTAAAATTGTGCTTTTTTCTAAATATTTTCAATTCGCAACAATGCTGAAAACAATAAGGAGGAAATAAATAAAAAATATCGAGAACGAGATTGATTTCGTGTGAAATGTTTTATTGTATCGTATATGTACAAAAAGGTGTACGGACTACTGTCGATCAGTTAGGATTTTTCTTTCTTAACGCCAATGAATGTGTGGATACATGACGTTTTATTACCACGAAATGACATTTCAGGTTGACAGGGAAAAATGTCGACATGTTCGTTTTTTAAATTTTTTGTACACCCGTGAGCCCTCTCGTCTGTTATCGTCCATCAAAGTGGAATGAATGTCGATAAATGACATATGAATATGATTATTGTTTTCATCCTCCTCTGCTCATTATTTTTCCTCTTTATCGTCCCTCCTGATACAACTTTCTTCAGTCGATAAAATGTATTCTCAAAAAAAGTGATATCCTCGTCACTGGGTCACTCAATAACGCGTCCATTATCCATTCTTTATTTTTTTTTAAAGAAAAAACTATCAGAGCCTGCTTTACGATCGATGAATCAATGCGAATCGTCGTATTAACCCTGCGAAATCTTTTATACAAATACAGAAAGACAAAAATTGGCTTCAGGCTCCGAGAAAAAAAAAAGAATAGTCTTCGTCTCAAAAATATCCTCGTACCCCTTTTTCTCTTGGTGTTTTTTGTTTAAGATACAACCTGGAAAAGATGACCTGGACGAAGCATGGAAGACCGATGTCAAAGAAAAGATTCCATGTCAAAGGCGAATGAAAAAAAAAAAATAGAGAAAAAAGAGGTAACAGCGGTTTTTTTCCTAAACATCACGTCAGTAAAACGTTAAAAATATAAGTATCGCAATGTGTGTGTCTGACACGCGTAAATTCGCGATTTATAAAATACAAATCTACTCGCAAATTTTGTTAGGGTGACGCTATGTCGAACATCGAGACTCGAAATCATCTCATCCGATGTCTCATATCATTTTTTTAAACCACTTCCTGATTCACGCGAATGCGAATGATAATGATGGACTTACGCTTAGTAGCCTAGCCTAAAATTGGTTGAGTTTGTGTTTTTGTTGTTTCACTTGATGCCATTTTTATCGAATTGCTGTCTTCGAGCTCGTGCTTATTTTTTCTTGTTCTTGTTAGCCTGGTTTTTATTTTTGGCTGCGGCTGCCATTTTGGCGTGTTTCTTCTTGGGTTCGTCGTCTTCCTCGTCCTCGTCTTCGGGATCCTATTGCGAAGATAATTTTTTCAATCAAAGATATTTCAATATCGGCACACAAAAAAATTGTAAAAAAAATTCAATCAAAAGACGAAGCGACGTGACGTGACAGACTCGAACAAGTGCCAAGATGGAACGGAAGGAAACGAGAATTCTTCTCGATGAACGAAAAAAAAATAAATCGAGCATACTTTCACGAAAGGCAACGTTTATTTCACCGAAAACAAATTAACAAACAAAAGAATGAAAACACAAGGTGATACAAAAATCATCGTTGATCGTTTTCTTTATAATTTTAATAATTTTTTACGACCAAAGTTTGAAAAAATCGACACTTTTGCCGGTGTATAAAAATAAAGTATGCGAGAGACTCGAATTTCTCGAACGTGGACTTATGCTAATGCTTAAGATCGATGATATCTCGTTTCTTTTTACTAACGCATTATTTGTCTACTGCTTCGTCCATCTTGGCACGTTTGGTGCCATTTTTTTTACCGTCCGCGGATGACTTTCGTTTCTTTTCCGGTGCCTGGAAATATTTCTAATTGTACAAACACGAATTTATATAGAGACACGGAAGAAAACAAAGTGAAGCGAATGTGAATGAAATTTCTCTAAAACGTGATATACATTATCGTTCATTTTACTTGGAAATTGAGAAAATAAAAAGAATTTCTTTTATACCTTTTCATCGTCTTCCTCATCAATATTCTCCTCTTCCATTTCATCGTCTAGATCGTCAAATTCTTCTATATGCGTTCCTGAAAATGAGTATAATAAATCAAAGTGCAAAGAAAAATTATTGTTTTCCTGGTCACAGTTCCAACGCAAAATTTTTTTCAATTAAATAAATAATTCTTACCAAGAAGATTGTGTCCTACTATGTGAACTGGTCCACTGCCCTTAATAAGAGAGAAAGTGACTGGAGGATCCGGAAAACTAAGATCGAGAGTTATTTGCGATGTTCTTCCTACTTCGAGAAGGGCAATGGGACACTTTATGAGACCTTTCAGTCCCGTTGCTTCAACCTGTAAGACATTGAGCTCGCCAGGCTTGGCTTCTGGACCTAAAAGAGCCTGAAATAATCGAAATAACAATTAAAATACGAATCAGATCATCTTCCATATTCCAAATACTTGCAAAACAAATTGTCACAACAGAAAATAATCTCGAAAATCAATATGCATGATGAAATAATCATAAATATCATTTTCGTTTCGAACGATTTACAATTATACTCGAACGATTTATAATTTCCGTTAGAACTACCCTCTCCCTTTTTCTTCAGAAAAAAAAAATCGAGGGGTGCTTCAAAAGTAGGGAGAGCCCTGAAAAAAACTCGCGCCAAACGGCGAGCTCCCTTTCAGCGTGTTCTATCGATTTTTATTGGACCATAATAATTTTCCAATAATTCTCTTGA
The DNA here is from genome assembly GCA_030522605.1 of Cremastinae sp. B BG-2022a. Classification (NCBI taxonomy): domain Eukaryota; kingdom Metazoa; phylum Arthropoda; class Insecta; order Hymenoptera; family Ichneumonidae; species Cremastinae sp. B BG-2022a. The sequence goes on along the minus strand of JAPYYX010003657.1, from coordinate 1,524 downwards.
CTCTATCTTCTACGATGAAATTAATCGTTAAACGCATCGTCAACCACCAAAATATTAATGAACGCTAGTTGAAAGAGTTTTTTGAATTCGTAATTGGCGGGCGAATGGATCGTAGTTAAAAAGAGAAGGAAGTTAGATGGAAAGATAAAGACGGCGAACAATGAGGGGGCGGTCGAAAGAGTACCGGTAATTTATATTCAGGTTAGGTTAACACCGAATATGAGATGTTAATTCGCATATTGGTACTAGATGGCATCTCGCAATGCAAACGAGGACTGCGTGAAAACGGAAATTTCTGAGAGAAATGAGAAAAAACGTTCGAAACGTCGAATGACATGATTTTGCAGTACGAGCAACAAGGATAAAACTATCGAAGGAAATTTATTGAAACTTGAAAAAAAATGGAAAATATAGCGAATTACTAAAAAACACTCCACAGATTGATTGTCGCTTACCATTTTGATGATGAGTTTCTGATCAACTCCGAAGTGTTGATTCGCACCATCGGCGTCATCGTTCTTTCTCTCGGGGTCCCATACTTCGAAGGCATTCGCTCCTTGGAGAGTAATTCCTGAACACACAAATTTCCCGATTTAACACGCATAACTCGTTTCCCATTTTATCTTTTGTTTAACAAAATTATCTTTTGTTTAACGAGAAATACGCAAAAAATAAATGCAGCGAACGGCGTAACGCGCGGTTTGTTTTTTCGTACAGTACGACGCGACGTAAAAATTCGCGAGGTGAGGTAAAATAGTGAAAGATGCATCTAGCTGTTTGGACTTGGAACGTAATAATCGCGATTCTCTCGTGATAAAACAAACGAGCGGTATTTCGACCGTATTTCACAAAGGTTCACAATGGCCGACTTGCCGGCGTCCCGTGTTGTGCCCCCCTGATGCCTCGGTGTTGCGTTTTCACTTTTATTCCGACAACGTGACGTAAGTAAGCCGTAAATTGCGTAAATAAAGGAAGCTTCGGTACGCGGATGTTATTCGGAAATATATTTACCATAAAGATATTCTTCCGCCATGATGATTGAGACGATATTAATGGATATTTGTCGTTAGGATATATACTTCGTCGGAGCCCGTATAGTAAGCGTGGCTTGCCCGATAGGAGAGATGCCCCTGGCTCTTGAGCTTCGAGAGACGCCGCGCGCGCAATAGTTACTCCGGCCCGTTGCCGATTCTCTGCGTGTATTTTATATGCGTGTGTGTACGACACGAGTGGGGGGACTTTTCGATGATTTTCGCGGCTCGCCGGCAAGAGAGGGGGAACGGTGGTCGCACGTGCTGTGCGGCGATCGCAAACGTTGAGTTGAGTTGAGTTTGAGTTTGGGCTGGCTCCGGTCTACGCGACAAGGCTTAAGACCATACGGCCATGTTTGGGTAACACGTTGGGAAAGTTACTAGGAATAGATGAGTTTGATAGGGTAATTATTCCCGAAAAGGGATATGGAGGGATATTTCATTTTAGAATTGAATATTGGAGCGTAAAAGGAAGCGCAGTAAGTGAATAAGT
>JAPYYX010003656.1:0-12733 GCA_030522605.1 Cremastinae sp. B BG-2022a | reverse complement strand
ACTCCAAACCCATAGAATTAACCAAAAAATGATATTTCTATTAAATTAATCATGAATAGGTTATAATAATATGAAATACATTTTTTTAGAATTTTTGAGGGGTTCATTTTGCCCCTAGTTTTACGTATGGGGCTAAAAATGAGTAAATAATCCAAATTTGTGATAATCGAGAGAAAACAAGAAAAAAAAATTGTTGGTCAATTTTTGGTCAATTTTTGAGGGGGGCCGTCTTGCCCCGGTCTCCCCTATACATACATCCAATCATAATTAATTAGATCAATCAATTTTGAGCAATTCGAATTGCTCTATACTGAAATTAACGATTTTAAAATTAATCTGGAGATCAATGAATTAAAGAAACCAAAATATTGATGAAGAAGCATTCTGTGGAGTTGTGTTTCCAGTACAGTCGAGTCAACGGCTCTTCTGGAAAAAGCTTAAATGTTAACTAAAATATATTTCAAGGCGACATGAAAAATGAATATCTTTTTGTTGGACGATGCTGAGTGAGACAGGATTCATCAGGTTGGTAGTAACCTGTGAATCAGTGTGTACATCGATGAAAAGGACGGCGAGTCGCCAGGGTCTTTTCTCCTCTCATGCTAATCAACCTGTCCAAGCGAGAGAGATGCTGCGGTCCAGCATCACCCAAGCTGGAGCCGAGTATACGCATTCATCCGAACATATAGAGACACCATAACACATAAATATATTCATATAGCCATAAGATATGCAACGGAATTTCCGCATGGTTTGGGGTCCAGAGGGCGCGAGGTCACTAACGAACTTTCAAGACGGTTATCTCGCGCTTCTAGCCTGAGAGCGCACATTCACACGAACGCAAGGACGCGTATTCGTGTACAAATAAAATCACGACTTTGAGAGTCGTCTCGCTGAATCGGTCGAGTATAAATCAAGGCGTGAGTAAAAATTCATCGTAGCCTTGACCGACATGAGAAATGGGAAAGTCCTCAATTCAAATATCTCAAGTTTTTTTCCGATTCTCGCGGAGATTTTATTATAATTCTAAAATCATCTCGTATGTAAATTTGAAATTGATACTCGCGTGAAGATACGACGAAAAATGCAGAGAGATGAAGATACAGAGCGGAAAAATCGACGAGGAAGAGAGAAGAGAATGAAAAAAGGAGAAATCGAAGCATCAGCTGCTTTTCTCTGACGACATCTCGCAGTGTCTAAGCAGAAAGGGGATGGAAGAATATCGTATAAGTTGCCGAAGAACTTCAGTGTCTCGAGACTGGAAAGCTAGTCGGATATACATCGACATGTGTGCAAGCACGAGAAGGAAAAGCCTGTTGAATTTTGAATGTCGATCCCGGGACCTCTTGAATCCTCGTACACACGCGCATCTCTCGTTTTCTTCGTTCACCTCTTCCTTTTGTCTCGACTCACACGCGCTATCACCACTGAGCTCTATGTTACCTCATCCTCTCCCCCTCTTTCTTTGTCAGTATATTCTGCTGTGTCTCTATCATATTTCAATCTCGATTTACACTTCTGTCTCTTTTCAGTCCTCACGCTCTTCCATGTATGAAATTGTGCAACAAAAATCCTCATATTTTAAAAAATTCTCTTCCTCGTTTTATTTTTAACGATAATTAAATATTTGTCAAGCTCGAATAAAAATGTATTTTTTATTTTTTATTATCTTAACATAATTTTCGAAGATCATTGCATCAATAAATTTCGGTAATTTAATTTCCTTTTTTTCTTCAATCTCCTCCCCAACGACTGTACACAAAATCTCCGACGAGTTCTCGTCTCTTGGCACGAAGCTGTCTTGCGCGCGGCCGCCGGTTATACTCGCGGAGCCAGACGCGGCTCGGGCATTATTTATTCAACTAATTGCGCGAAACCCGATGGGCGAGAAGAACCGCCGTGAAGCCGTAGCGAGCGACCCATTCGAGAGTGCGCCTTCCTTCCAGCGATAACCAGTGAGATATATTTTAATGACTGGAATCAACCGCAAGAACTGAAAAAATGGTTCGCATACCAACATTTCTTTTCATCCCTTTTCAATCTTTTTTTATCATTAAGCATTTTCTACTATTTCATCGGATTACCTCATGTGTATTTTATGTTCAAATACGATTATACTCGGACACAATTTTCCATGTGAAACTTGTATAAGTGTCAGTCATGACGAAAAGCCTTTGTTCAAGGTGATGTTTAACCCATACAAGTGCTGGAGAGACAAATGCAAAATGGATTTGCTTTTTTCTCAGAGATTTTTGATATTTTTAAAATATGAAGAGAATTACATTACTTTTTAATGGAAAGAGACGAACGTGGTTCTTTTTTTGCGCAAATTGTATATTTTCAGAGAGAATAACAAAGATCGCTTTCGCACGATACAGTAGCCCGGTCGGTAAAAATCTCGCTATACACTTTTTTCTGAAAAAATAGATTTTTTGAGGGAAACAAAAAAAACTACGTTGTTTCTTTTTCATAAAAGAGTTAAACATCGCCTTAAAGCACGTTTATACTCACCAGCATGTCAGCAAATGTGTTATATCGTTAGAAGCAAGAAAGGGAGTAGCAAGAATTTGAGTAACAAGAGAGCTCCTCCGATTGATGTAAGAAAATTAAGAAAAAGCGCCCGTAGAGGAAAAAGAGAAAAAAAAGAGAGAGGAGAGAAAAGGGAGAGGGGGAAAAGGAAAGCAGGGGGGAGGGGGAGGGAGAGAGAGAGAGAGAGAGAGAGAGAGAGAGAGAGAGAGAGAGAGAGAGAAAGAGAGACGCAACCAGCGAGGGGGAATCTTTCAACGGATGTGGAAAGTAGAGAAAAAATCGAAAAGGAAAAACTTCGCGTGAAAAGTAGAGAAAAGCGAGAAGGGAGGTAGCTTGAACGAAACGCGAATTAATTCAACGCAGCCGGCCCTCCTCGCTGCTTCTCCATCATTCACTCGTTTTCCCGTAGTTCTTTCTCTCGCGTGCTCTTCTTTTGGGTTCCCGCATGGATTTGGCCCAGAAAAGCCAAGACGGGCGAGGGCTCGAATCGAGGAGGAAAAGGAGAGCTTCGCGGGTTTCTCTTTAAGAATACAGATATACGCCGCCTGAGGATGTAAAACGTCGATGAGGGAGCCTCTCGTACAAAGAACGTGAGGGAAAAAAGCGGCAACTTGGAGAAAGGAAGAAGGGAAGAAAGAAATTGCGAGATAGCGACGATAAATGTGATGAAGAGAGACCGTCGGTGCCATATCGGGTAGAAAAGACGTAGATAAGCTTCGAAAGTTTTTCGATGAAGCTTCCAAAGTCTGGGGAGTCAATGACAGGGGGAGCTTCGACTCGGAACGCGGATATGAGCAAACGAGTCGAGGAGGCCCTGCAAGTAACAAGTTTTAATCACGCGTATATTTGAAAACCGGCAGTTTATTTGTCATTCTTACTTTTTAAGATTTTCCTGAGTTTCGCGATAACGGGATTTCAAGATTTGTAATAAATCACTCGAAGATTACCATAGACTTGAAATCATTCTTCAAGTTTACCAATAAGGTGCATAATTTAATATAACGATGTAACATAGCAAATTACAGGTAACGTTCACGTTCAAATCCCCTTTTTTCTTAAATTTTCAAGTGCGGATTGTTAAATCTAATTTCCAATTTTATAAAGCAGGATAAATATTCCGCATACATGTATTCACGAAACTGTAAAAGGTGCACCTGTACGTACAAGTGTGTAATCAAGAAGGGAGGATCATCTTGAAACCGTGAGCCCGGGATACCGGACGAATAAGAACGAAGATGGAAATAGCGTGTATGCATGTATATGAAGGCCGGATGGTGAGAAAGGAGAAAGAGGAGAGCAACTTACTTAACGGTCCCATTGCGTGCAGGTGGTTCGCGTCTGATTTCCGGGTCTAGCGACTATTAGACGCTATTAAGGATGCTTTGAGGGCTTAAGGGTGATCGGTGGTTCAAGACTATATCGAGAACGATCTCGACGCTGTTCCACAGCGGCGTTCCTCTCTCGAGTCTCGAATACTAATACTCACGATATTTCAATGTTAACATTTATCTACTTCGAATATTAACTCATTTTTTAAGGGTGTAATCAGAACTCTATTTTTCACTTTAAAAAATCCCCGAGGGTTGAACAATAAAAAATAAACAAGAATGTAATTCTTTAAAAATTGCGGAAGATCCTGATGAAAACATTATAAAATTCAATTGCTAACCGATTATCATCAGCACGAACGAGAGAATTGAAGAGATATTTTTCTAAACAAAAAATTAAGTGAAAATATTTTAAAAGGAGCGAAAAAGTGAAGAGGGAATAAATGGAATGATTTCGTGAGGGATATACATAGAAAGAAGGGAGAACCGAATGAGAGCATCGCGCGCCCCCGACCTGATGGCCTCTCCCTTAACAAGCAACAAGGGTGGAAAATTAATGAGAGAGGGCGCTCGGGCAGACACTTGTGGCTAGCGCGCACCCTCCGCTCTCTCGAGGCCCCCACGGCCTCGTCGAGTCCCTGCCCTGCCCAGGCTCGTTCTCGACGTGTTTGCGCCCCTGATATCGCGCAAAATACGTATATCAGGGAATATGCGAATTTTTCGCGAGGAAAAAAGGATAAAGTACCCACTACACTGGCGAAATTCGGCTAAATTTACGCCGGGCTTTCAACTGGACCAAAAAATTAAAACGGCCATCGATTAATGACCAAGACTAAAATTTTGATGTTTTAAACTTGAAAATCGACATGAAACACGGAAACCGTATTACATTTCTCCCGAATAATTTTACGACTCAGACGATTTGCTAATTAGTTTGGTCGTTTACGAGAAACCATTCCGATCGTCGCCACTTTGATGGCGATTACGAATTTCTGTTTTGTTCCAAATAATATTTTTGTGCGAATTCAAACAATTAAACATATATTTAGTACCCATGCACAGAGAGAAGAAAAATTATGCGAAACAGGTGTGACACCCCTAATAGAAAGAGCTCATTCACATGGAACAGAACGTATTTTCCCCACCTTTGTACCAGACTAACGTCACAATTAATGCACATCATTTTATGTAATACAATACGTTTCTATAAACTGATCCTGGTGATATATATTTTGGTGCGAGCACGTACATGTACTTTTCATACTCGAATATATAAAGGATGTTTAAAAAATAAACTCTAATCAATGATCCATCGGATGTAAAATAAAATTCCAAGTTCAAAAGTTCTGTCGCACTTTTTTATCTGAAGTGCGGACGACGCGTTATCAATCAAAAAAGGTCAGCCAATCGAAAGCGTCGGTGAACGAAACTCCGCTCGGCGCAAGTCTCCGTTTGATTAAAATTTTCTTATTTTCAATAATTCGCGAATTTTTTCTCAAATAAATAATAGAAATATATGTAGTACTTTGCGATCAAGAATTTCAAAAATCCGATTATTTTCTTACACGAATATGGATCTGCAAATACGCGACACCTTGTAAATTCGTGAACACATCTATTCGCGCCTGACTCTACGAGCTTCCTCTCTCTCCCGTTTCCCCCGCAGTGATTTAACGAGGGATGAGGGTAGCTCCGTTCTCACCCCCACTTTTCCTTCCAATGAATTTATATTTCTGAATATCCGTGTGCACGCACACGTGGGCCGGTGTACACGTATTTTTTGCTATATAGGAATAACCCGGAACGAGATGAAGTGAATTGAACAGACGGATCCGAGAGGTCCGGAGGACTCAGGGCGCGGCAACAGCGGCCGGCCAACTCGACACGCAGCGTGAATTTTAATTAAAGCAATTAAGCATCGCCTCCATAGCGGCACATTAACGTAGGCGCTGCATTCATATGGGTACAACGCAGAATTTCGCGAAAATCTGTGAACGTGTCGCCCCATGTTCATTCATACACGTCTATGTAATTCCGTTTCTGTATTTCGCGCCCGTGTGTTAATATACATTCGAGGGTAAGGGAGGTGCGAGTCGACGCTGGTGTACGCACTGAAACTCGAGTGAGCTCGAGAGTAAAACGTATGTGTCACAAACGGGACGTATTCTCTCCCTCCATCCCTCAAACTCTCGTCAGATATCTCGTCATGAATCGCCTCCGGTATTATTTTTACGTTCGTCATAGATTCTTCCGATAATCAAGGACGCATCATTTTACGCGATAATTGTAGTAATAATTATTTGATCCTTTCGATAACGCATCAACAATGCCCCATCGTGTTTCTACCTTCAGATTCAATAAATTTTTGGGCGTAATTACTTCAATTTAGTAGCATTATGAAAGTACAAGAATTTTGAGGACGATACACAAATACATTAAATGTTATTGCGTAGACCCTCGATGTATGCAGTTTCAAGCTTTAGATAATTCGATTCTAGCGATGATCTTTTCTGTTCGTGTTTAAAGTCCTTGCGAAATTTCATACAATTTTAATCTTAATCACTTTTGTACCGGAACACCTTAAAAATTTTATTTTATATCGCATCCCATTGCACGAAATATCTTTAAAAATCAATAATCAAAAAATAGGACTAAATGAAGATGCAAGAGCATGCAGTATATCGTTGACACGAATATACTAAAGTGAAACGAAGTTCCTCTCGAAATAATGAGTTCACGAGGAGAGTCGCGGTGGTTCAGCGATCGTCAGCTTTTTGGCAAACGTGAAACAAGGCAATTCCCATTTGTTTTTTTTTGGTCGACCTCGGTGCCTTTATTGTATCATTGGAGCGAGAAAGAAGGAACGAGCGACTGAATACATTTAACGATAAAGCCTGTACGTCGGAACCATTCGTTACGACCTTGCGTACCGAGCGAGAGCAAAAAAATAAGCCTAAAAAAAAGAGACTAACAATAAGTGAGAGAGCAAGCGAACAATTTTACGGCGACCCTCATATACCACGGCTTATATGATTTTCGGTAGTTACGTTACGATATACGGCACAAAAGAAAAAAGTCTCGCGCCACGAAGCCTAACGGCGATGAAGAGGGAAGGCGTTAGTACGCTACGGGAAGAAGGCACGGAGAGTGGGGTACTGAGCGCAATAATATCGCCCTGACAAGGGCGAGGCTCACATTTGGGAAGCAGCCAGGCCAAATCCGGAAAAACGTGTCTGGACGGATACCAACTTACTAATGTTCTATACGCTCGAATCCACGCGCTAACAGTGCACACGTACTAACCCCTTACGAAACTCTTACACGCCCGATTACAAGGTCTCATTTCCGGTAAATTTCCTCTAATCGCAGTTCCATTTCTTTCTGTGAATGGTAAAAATTGTTAATAAGGTTCAAGCATTTTTCGTCGTCAAACAATTCTGAAGAAACGAAAAGTCGAGAAGTTTTGATTTTACACAGAACGACCGATTTGTATGCATACGTAAAAAATTACGATAGAAAAAATGTTTACATAAAAAATCAGTGTTGCCAATTTTTTGTGTATTTTTTCCTAATTTTTATAACACACGTTCATATGTTTGATTATGCATACATTTGATTTTATTTATGGGAAAATATAGTCCTTCGGTGTACATTTCAAAGAACGTCAGGTATACCAAAAAATAGCGTATAAAAGTTAACGCCACATCATTTCGATCCAGTGTGACAAAAAAAGGGTTAACATCTTGGCATGCACGATTTCACTATAAGATTACGTATTCACATTTTTTTCTTTCTTACCTGATGTTTTTGCTCATTCTACGGGAAATGACTCTCGATATCATGAGACACAGCAGTGTCTGGACGCCAAGTAATGAAAAAATATATCTCGCAATCTCGCTAAAAAGTTTTTCTTGAATCACAGCACGAGCTTGCTTCGTTTTTTTAAACGATAAAAATAATAGTGCACAAGTGCACGAACGATCAAGTGTTGTCATCTGTTCGAAAAGTGGTAAAGCATGTGCTCAAACTTTTATCATACGTCACCAAAAGCGATACCGATCGACGTACGGTACCGTCAAGTCGAGGCTGCATTGATAGAAAAGAAAAAAAAGTTTATCGAATACTGCTATAAACGGTCTCTGAATAAGATACAAATTCTGCCATCTAGCGACCATTGTCATACTTGTGTGACATACATATATGGCTACAGGTGTTGTACATTTTTGAAGTACATCAGTAGTCAAATGAGCGCTTTATTTTGAAAAAAAAACTTTCACACTTACTAGAATATACGCACAGCTTTTATGATGTATGAATGTGTGAAATTTTGCGAATATGGCATGTGTTAAATTTTTCTTGAAAACAGTACGGTATTTATTGTACACTATTAAGGAATTATTCTACGTATTTTAGTAGAAAGATAATCGAAAAAGTGTCTAAAATAACTTTTATGAAATAAAAATTTTGAAACCGCTAAAATTTGAGTCGTTAGATATATTCGAAGAATTTTTATGTATTCTTAAGGTGCGTTCCGGTTGTAACCGCGACGCTCACCGGTCCAATGCAACGAACACGGCGGTGCAAGCCCGGCGGTCACCAATGGAACGTGCTCTAAGCTCTAACTCTAAGAACATCAGTTACGTCATACACACTGTAGGAGAGGAATCAAACAAGTATTTTGGCGCGAGCTAACCTCTAAGTTCACTTTACTATTCACTTTACATTACAATGTTCGCAAAACAACGACAAAGATAAAAAAAACGGTGCCTTCGAGATCTACCAAACCCAATCATAAATAATCGAGTAATAATGTCGACAAAACGACAAACATAAAAATTAATCGCGATCTCATAGCGAACTTTTTACTATTTAATATCTATTTGCGGTTTCATAGCGATGTGTTAATCGGTTTATTTATAACACCGAGTGCGCTGTATTTCCAGCTGTTCGTCACCGAATTATTTCTAAACAATCTCGCGTACTCGAAAGTATCAATCGTTATGAAAATTAAATACAGAATTAATAATAGCTGAGCTCCTTGTAACCTGGCACATATTTCAACAAATCATGGACGAAATTTGGTTTCGATTGACCAATCAACTGGAAGTGCTTCAGGTATTTGTTTACATTAATTTCTGCTTCCTCATTTACGGATCAATAAAAGACTATTGCCATCCAATCTTTCTTTACATAACACAAAAAAACAAAACCAAATAATATTCTATAATTGTAATTTTTGTAGGTCGAAGGGTCTTTGGCTTTGCAACAAGGTCAACAATGGATATCAACGTTATTGGAGCAAATACATCAATTTTTGAAAAACGTCTATAATGAAGAATATGGCAATCAAATAGCAGAACTGGCTAATTATGTTAATTCCCTGATTCAAAAATTATGGGAACAGGTGCAGATTCAATATTATTCCTTACAATTTAATACTGGAGTCTTATACCGTCAAGTGGGCAATCTCTGCTTCAGCGGTGGTACATCCAATTCATTGATTATCAATAAAGCCTTAAAGAACTATCTCAAACTTTCATATAAATTTTTCATTACAGTGTCTAAGCGAGAAGCTGCTTTTTGTGCCACTGGTTTGGGTCTAGGAATTTTAATTGGTTATAATATTGGATTGCATTGGAGGTATATACCAGCAAAAATGCAGTACATGAAAGCTATAATGTGTCATCACTACATTGGTGCAGAGGTACTAAGATTTATTGAAGGTTCAACTTTGTTTCATAAAAGTTAAAATTTTAATATTGAATTAAAATGAAGTACAAAGTGGAATGTTTCATTGCCAGGGTGTTTCTGTGGATGACACTGAAGTTCCAAGTATTCAAAGGCCAAACGAACTATTGATTGAAGTCAAAGCATCGTCACTAAATGTTGTGGATGCTAAAATATCTAATGGTTACTCTCGAGTCTACAGAAGACTATTAAATTCTGGGGTGAGAAAATAACCTCCAAAAGAATGTAAATAAAATCCTACTCTTGTTCAGGAAAATTCTTCTTTTTTCAGAGAGAACTGCCTGTTGTGCTAGGAAGAGATTGCTCTGGAATTGTTGCTGAAATCGGTCAAGGCGTTCTTGGTTTCGATGTCGGCGATGAAGTCTTCCTCGCCACGCCTTTCTGGGCTTCTGGCACTATGGCTGAATACATTCTCGTGACCGAAAATCAAGTTTGCAAACGACCGAAGCACATAACTTTCGAAGCATGTGCAAGCTTACCCTACAGTGGTTGCTTAGCTTGGGATGCTATTGTTAATAGATCAATTATTGGAGAAGGAAATGCCAAAGGAAAACGGTAAGATAAGCAACGGTAATTTTCCGAGAAAATATAAGTTTCTATTTCTCATACTTAGTTAATAATATATTTGAATATTCAACCAAAATTTCTTAAAATAGAATTCTGGTATATGGTGGTTCTTCGCCCGTTGGTTGTATAATTATCCAACTAGGCAAATTATGGGGAGCCCACATTACAGCTGTTTGTAAACTCAATCATTCAAGAGTAATACAAGTCCTGGGAGCTGATGATATCATACCAATGGATGAATCAAACATCGAAAAAGAACTTTCTCTCTATGACAAGTATGTCAAATCATAATCTCATTTTTTGTTACGATTCTAACTGAATTTGTTTTCCAGGTATGATGCAATTTTTTACACAGGCGGTCATCTTAGCAGTGACTACACCTTGAAAAAACATTTGCTACCTAACGGGACGTTTGTTTCAACACTGCCTGAACATTTGACTTCGGATTCCCTCGGTTTCATCCTGGGAAGTATTTTTTCTACTTACGTCCGAATCAAGCTCTTATTACAAGTAAGTCATAATATGTGAAAACTAATGAATTATGAATTGTGACTTCATTCTAATTTTGTCCTATTCTTGCAGTATGTAATTGGTCGCAACGAATATCATTGGAAGGAGAGTTCGAAAATAAACAGCAATTATTTGGAAATATTGAGAGAGCTTGTAGATGCCGATCAACTGCAGAGCGTCGTAGGGGCCGCTTTTCGGCCTAATCATATCGAGCAAGCTTTACATCACGTGCTCAGCGATGATGCAATTGGTGGCACAATAATAAAGTTTCAATGACGAAGCTTTCCTATTTTATTCACACTCGTATCGAGTCGCACAACTGCTCGATGTGCAAAGCCAACAAAACACGTAACTACCGGTGCTGAGACCAAGACTGACGTAAATCTGAATTTTTTAAATTATCAACCTTCCAAACGGTAAAAATTGGCTCCGTTAGCATAAGTATATCTTGAAAAGAATTAGTCAGCGCAACAAAAGGTTATAATGTTGGAATGTATAAAAATTTGCCACAAAGTAGCAGAATTTTTTTCCGAGAACGGGAAAAAAGAACTTTACAGCTATATTATCTAGTAGTTTTCAAGAACTCCGAAATTAACGGTCGTTGTTGAATTTATTACAAAAAAATTGTTGATAATGAAAATAATGTTTATAAACTATTTTATCAAATAAAATTATGACGGTATTTCACGTTGGTCAAGATAATTTTCACGAAAATGAGCTATGTAGAAAAATTGACCTTACCGTGGATAGTGTAAACAGGAAAACGGGGATAGGGATCAGAATTTTAAGGATTACTTTCTAGGCCGTCCCGGAGGTTTGCCGCCTTTTCCTCTCTTCGCTGGTGCTTTTTTGTTTTCGTCTGCCTATTCAACAATCATTTCAAAGTTAGTTACGATTATGAAATACTTTTCTAGCTTTATATTTTTTTAAACCTTACTTTACGTTTCGTTGGTGTTGTACTGGGCAATACTTTGAAGAACGAGTCCAAGCGACCTTGCGTTGAGGTGTTGCGCGCTTTAAGCAACTTCTTTGCTCCACTTCTTATTCGATCCTCGGCAAATTGTTTATCACCACACAAAAATTTAACCAATCCTTCTTCATCAGGTTCAGCCCACTTTAACTAAAATTCAACGAGTACAATTTTTGATTCTATCATCGTGAAGATTGGAAATATTTGATTTTCAACTTACCTCAATTTCTTCAGGATCCGCTATTTCTGGCTGCGTGAACAATAACCTGGCCTGTTTATAATTCCAATCTTCTGGCAGCGTATATTTTTTTGTATCCAAATTTTCAATTATCTTTTCCAGTGATCTATGAGTTTTTATCAGTTCTATTGCTCTCTTTGGTCCAATGCCTTTTATTGTATTTGTGTAGTCACATCCAAGCATAATGCAAAAATCTATGAACTGTTATATACAAAGAATTCAGTAAATTAAAATTTAGACCTAGTTGACTTAGGAGATTCATGAACACCAGAAATGGAATTTATATTTAATAATTTTTAGTTCAAACTTGACTATGAACGAACCTCATCTTTTGTCAGTTCCATATCCTTGAGAATTTGATCATAGTGAAATTCTTGCACTGGCATCTTTCTTGCTTCACTGTGTGTTAAGTGTCTGAGTAGGATATTGGTTCCAAAAGTCAAAGCATCCATATCCTCCGTTGCTGTGGCAAAAACTTTGCCTGATTTAACCAAAGCTGCACATTGAGCTTCTGCTTCACAGGGTGCCTTTATGGAAAAAAAATATACATATTGGCACAAAAAATAAAAGGAGAAAAGTTTTTAAAATAGTTCAAACTTTGTTTGGGTCTTTCAAATTTCTTGAAACTAATTAAATATATTCAATCTCTCAGAAGATTGATTTAAGGTAGTTCTGTCATTTTTTTGTTTTCTTAGAATTTTGTTTAAATTTTGCACAAACCTTCTTTGATATAAACTGCATACATGTACCAAATTTTAAAAGGTTTCACCACGTCGATATCGAGATATTTATTGTTAAAAATCACGATTTTCAGTTCTCTCCCATAAGAGCACGTGTTAAATA
>JAPYYX010003655.1:0-10380 GCA_030522605.1 Cremastinae sp. B BG-2022a | reverse complement strand
ATTTGAGTGTCCTTGTTTTTATTATCAACCGAAGCAAATTTTTTCATGTTATTTTTTTTGTCAAACCTGTCTTTTTTCGCCTTTTGTATGGGGAGCGGGATATTTTCATAGTATTTTCATTCACCTCTGACTACACGATTTTGACGGCTCGTATAGGTTAGGAGTGTTTCGGACCGACCGCGTTAACTTTTGTGTCAACTCACATATTAAAAAACTATTATTCATAATCAATGATTTTTATATTGTTATAAAATATTTATGAAATTTAGATGTAACTATTCGATAAAAATTGTCAGAAATTCTATATATTTTTTCTAGTTGTGATTTTGACTAACATTGTCACTAGACAGCCACCTTAAATTCACAAAACGTAATATTTTTTATATTCCTGATTTTATTTTCTAAAGAGATAAAAAAAATGTTAATTATAAAATATTATTTGGAGTGAAAAATATTTTACCGCTGATGGTAAATCATTTAATTATACACTGCAAAATTAATAATAAAAGAAAGAGCGCCAATATTCTCGTTTTAATTATTTAGCACTAGTGAGTGAAAGAGGAAAATGCTGGTTGTGGAAAAGCGATTGGAGAGAAGACGACCTTTGACGGAAGATTGGTAATTGAAGGAAACCGCCTGATGTCTAATTGCTCCCTCGTACTTTATACTTTTCTTCGTTCCGTTCCTCCTTTTCTTCTATATAAAATTACACGAAGAGTTATAAGCATTCGTCCGCTACCATTTCCCTCATCTCGATCTCTCTTGACCCTACCGCTTTCGACTCGAATCGCGCTGATAAGGCAATTATCGGAACTCCTTATTTCCAGCTCGTACTTCGTTCACCTTCGTTCCATCCCTTATCTCGTCGTTCGGGCAAAAACGTATGATAAAATTATTGAAACCGCTGCTCTTTCACATTTTTTTGCACAGATACTAAAATAAATTAATCCCGTGGGATTATATTGTAAAAAGAATTTATCAAAATTAAAATTGTTCCATAAGGAATTTATTCGCAGATATCTTGAATGAAATGCAAATACTGTATATTATACATTTTTTAACAATTAAATAAATGATGACTAAATTGAGCTTTTCAGTACACGACGACGATCATCAAATCAATTTATTCAAAATCGGAATTTTTAAGTAACGCTATTTACAAATTACAAATTTCATAAAATTACTCAATACATTTCAATAATTGAATATTTTTGAAAAATTCAAGAATTTGAAAATAGTCTTTTTGATTATTTTTTAGAGAGCAATATTAATTTTGAAAATACATCAAAATATTTCAATGTGTGATGAATTTTGATACAAATTTAATACTGAAAATGTATAATTTTTCGGGTAAAGTAATAGTGATAACCAAAAAGTAAACATTGGAGAGAAAACAATAAAATTGAAACAGGATGCGAGCGCGGTCACGACGAGACGTTGCGAGGGAAGCGACGAATCTGCTAAGCCGATCGGTACGTGCTGTCTGCAAACAAGCGCTGCACGATCCTCGCTGCTCTAACGAATCCTTCATTCGATGAGTTAACCTCCATTTTCCTCTTTTCCGTCGACGCTCTCTCGCTTCCGCCGAGGCTCTGGAGTCCATCTTTGTCTTTCGACGCGTGGGTGTACGTTTGGAAGCGGTGAAAAGTTTTCCTGAAAGTGATAGACGGGAGAGATCGAGAGAGAAAAAGATAGAGAGGAGAGAGAGAGAGTGAGTAAGAGGGAGGGAAAGGGAGAGAAATCTAGTCGAGTCCCTCGTGGCTAACTCCTGTCCTCTCTCAAACCCATTAAACGCCTCTCCTCTGCCTCTCAAAGCCCATTCCTCATAGATTTTGAGCTCTACTCCCGCCTTTCCCTCTTCTCGCCACATGTCACGTTCCTCCCCATCTTTATGTATACACGAGCCAAAACTTCCAACTCGCGACCTCCAAACTTCCTGCAAAACGTTCGAAAACTAATTAAAGAAAAAAAGGACAAATTTTTAAAAATTTAAGTGTACCAAATATATTTTTTATGGAGTAAAAAAATGCACTATGAACTGAATTAATTGTCGAACAAATATTAATTGTCAATCAAGTAAAAAAAATAAAATATTCATATTGGACAAAAAGCAGCTTTCAATTGTATTACCTGGACAATTACTGACAAGAGTAATTTTTTATGTATCGATATTGAAATCGAGGCTTTCATGAAATGTAAAGAGAAATATAAATTTTATGCGACATTCAATTTTCTTTTATTTATTGTGAAATGTGGAAAAATTGAATGAACATTTAATCATTTCAACGATACATACAAATTTTTCGATAATTGACTCAATTTAAAATGAAGTACATTTTCAGATTTGTTGATTCAGCACTTTTCATCATATGTAATTTTCATTCTCTGTTAATTTGTGGCTCGATAAAAATAGGAATCCCAGGGCATTTTATTCATTAGTTTGATTTTCACTATTTTTCTTTGCATTCAATTAATATCTCTTTCGTCAATCGTCTACATTTCGAGCGTCCCAGTTTTTATTCCTGATAAAGCTGATTGTTGAAGTGGCAAGATATACAAGAAAAGACTCTCTTTTTGATTATAGTGGTCGAGAGAGCGTGATAAGCTTTATGCAAAAAGCGGAAAGGAAATTTTTCTCTTTCCCGAAATCTCTTCTTTTTTCCCTCAGATTCGAGGCAATCGAGTTTCCACGAATACGCGTGTTACATTAAACATTTTTATACAAAAGTTAGATGGGATTTATTTTATTTTTTTTCACTATTTTTCTCACCCCATCCTCGATAACTTTCTTTCTCGATTATTTTCAATCCTACGCCAAATTTCATATTCAACGTGCTCTTTTTTCTCTCGGAGAAAAAAAATCAGGAATATGTTCTCGGGAGAGAAAAAAAAATTCGTAATTCCATCGGAAGCGCATCCTCGTTCGCGAGTCGAAATTCTTTCACCGTGTGCTCTCCCATTTTTTTTGTCACACTTCAAGTCGCAGGACGCACTTCCGCCGCCTCTTCGAGTTTTATAACGAATGTGGAGCGTCGCTGAAGCGATAACGAGTTTATACCAGGTCACGTGTGAAAAAGCTTGAACCTCTTTTTAAAGGACAAAGCTCCAGAGGAGAAGATAAGTTCCTCCGCCTCGTTCTCTTCATCGTCCATTTTTTTTTTCATTTTCCACCTTCTCTCTGCCTATTTACTTCTCTCCCGCATGCGAGAAATCACTCGAAAGCGCATTTTCCACGAAAATGCATTCTCCCGAGTGTGGAATGGAATTATTCCGTCAATTTTCATCGCCCTGTCTCGATCGATCCAAAAATATCTTCCGAAACATCAACCCTCGTTGACGTTGCTCTTTTTTTTTGTTTTCCCTTAATCGCGCGTGTGGAGATTCGTGATTTTTTTTTCTCCATCGCGGTTGAATTATTCAAGTTGCGTACGAGGTGAGTATTACGAATCTCCGGTCGCCATGACGACAAACCACGAAAGATCTATCAGACTTAATCCTCCGGAGATTAATCCGGATTACTTGCCGTACGGGGTGATGAATTTTTGCATTCAATGTATGTACCGAATAATCGCGAGCTTTCTCTTCATCCCTCCCCCCCACACAGTTTTCCATCTGTATGTCCCTTGTTTCCCTTTCTGCTCATTCTTCCGCCCTTTTACTCTCTTTATCTCTCTCTCTCTTCCTCTTTATCATTGCTTTTCTTTGTCAGCAAGATCGATCCTTCGAACGTCGACACCTCGTAAGTTCGCGGAGATATTGCACACGAGGCATTTCATGCCAACAATGACTGCATAATTTTAAATATCATTTTTATCTTTCATTACTGTTGATGACTTGAAATATATATTGACTAATTACATTTTATTAAATAATTAACAAAAACGTGCAGGCAACAGAGATTAATACAAAAAGTGAATAATAAATATAAGTGAAATAGGATAAAAATACAAAATCATTTTTCAATTTTTTTTTGACGAGAATATAAAAAGTATTGCAAAATTTAATGCGTCAATCAAAGAGATATTATCAAACACATGGGCAAAAAGATTTAAAAATATAGTACGATCAAAAACATAAATCTATTTATCAAATTTAATTGATAATTATTATTTAACGAAAATATAAAGAGTGCACATATTGCTGAAACTTAAAATCCTTTGATCATGGAGGTTTTATCCAATTACCAATGAATGTACAGGCAAAAAAGAGGAAAGATATAATAAGATTAAACATATAAATTCATACATCCATTTTAATGCGACAGAAATATGTGGACCGAATGTTACTAATTTCGATAATAAAATCAACAAAGTTGGATTTTCAAAATTATCTTTTTATAAATATGCAGCTAAAAGAACTAAAAATACGATAACATCAAAAATATAAAGAATGAATATCACAGGACTTAAAATATTATCACAGAAGTCTTATTCAATAACTAATGAACATGCAGTCAAAAAAAGATTAACCATACGATAAAAGATTTATTCATTTATCAAAACTTTTATTTGACGAATACAAAGGGAGATGTAATTCGCGAAAATCATGTCGAGAAATTGGTAAAATATTTTTTTACGAGCGTCGGGATATAAAAGTAGTGAATGGAACGAAAAGAGGCCAGGGTCAAATGTCCACACGAGGTTCACGTAGAAGTTCTTATAGAAATAGTATACACACGTACATGTATCTTTGCCCCACTTGAACAGGCTCCCGGCTTCATTCTACCATCCATCAACGGAAATTTCATTTTCTCCGGAGTAGTAAGTTTAGCCGGGATTAATTTCTCAGCGATGTGTGTGCAAGTGTGCGTGCACAATCGTTGCGACGACTTTTCATTCCAAATATCCCGACGCCTCGCACGCCCACTCTTACCAAATGAAATTATCAACGCTCATTACCGACTTGCTAAACTTTCGAGGTGAACATTAAGTTCATAAAAATTATTATATTGAATAAATTTACGAGTTGTAAATTATTTTTATTTATTTGATTAAGTAGTTTTTATATTCATCTATATCTGTGTGTCAGCTGAGAAAAGGGATTCGTACGTAAATATTTTCCCAAATGAATACACGACGGAATATCTTATTGCTTTCCACGCCCACGTTGAACAAATCATCAAAGCTCCTCACGAACTTGCTAAACTTTTGAAGTACAGCTCTAAGTGCATGCAAAATTTATTTGCAATTTTAATAATATTTTGAAGTATCTTTTCTAAATTTTTACATAATGTTGCATACATTTTATGTATTTTTTTATGCTTTTATGTATTTGATTAGGTGGTTTAATATCTATGTAATTTATATCTATGTAACATGGAACGAAAGGGATTCGCACCTAAATACCTTAATAAATACACAACAGAATATCCTCACGCCTCGCTAGCGCACTTTTAACAAATTATCAACACTCGCATTACCAGCTCGCTAAACTTTCTACGAAATCCCGAGTACATAAAAAATTATTATATAGTATGAATTTATGAGTTGTAAATTATTTTTATTTATTTCATTTGGCAGTTTTATATCTATGTACCGTCGAATAAAAAGGATTCGCTCGTAAATATTTTCCCAAGTGAATACTCGACGGATTCTTTTTTTTTTTCTCTCCGAGCCGAGTAAATCTCTGGCACTTTCATTTTTGCCTAAAGATTTTATTTTCCTCCCTTTCGGAAAAAGTCTGGTAGGAAGTTTCTCCCCACAAAGAAACAGAGAGAGAAAGAGAGAGAAAGAGAAAGTTGATGTAAAACTTTCTTATTTTTTTCCCTCCATTTTCGGTGCGGGGGCGAAAAGAGGGATGAAGGTAAAGACGTTATAACAGCCACGGTGATGTTAACACTCTAGCACGTGGTTTTATCGAGAGAAAAACTGTTGCGTGCTTTCTCGCGGAACATTGTCGGGGAAAAGAGAAAACGAGGCGAAGAAGCATTAAAAACAAAAAAGGAAGGAGAGAGCGGGGAAATGTTTGGGAAGGAAAAAGCGAGGCTGAACACTCGCACAATCATTCCCGTCACACAAACACGAACGCAACAGGCTCTGTGCTTAAAAAAAACGAAAGAATGAAGAGGAAAAAAGGAAGTTCGTTGAGAAAGGATAAAGGTGTCTTACTCGTCTTCCCACTCACTTTTCCATCCACTGGGATCCTCTTCCTCTTCCACATCCAAGGCCGCCCTTTATTATATTTATATACATATGTATATATACGTATATAAATACCAAACTCATGCTCTCTTTCGAATACTTTGCTCTTTGTCTCAGTCGGAGAGCCTTCGAGTTGAAATAATTCGCGTACCTTTTAACAAAGCTGAATTTTCGAGCCTGCGAAATATTCTTGACGTTAAACTTCAACGAAATTCAGTAATTTTATTTAATATTATTTGTTCTTTCGCGAAAGTTTCAGCAGCGAAAAAAAACTCGTGGGATGAAAGAACATTTTTTAATAAAGAATTCCAATCAACGGGATTTCAATTAAATTGTTATTTAATTGGAGGAGTGTGGGTGATATTTTTTTTCACTTCTCGAAACTTTGAGTATTTTCTGGATAAATTTTGTCGATGGGATGGGAATTTGATGAACGGAGTTTCGAGAATGGGAAGAATTTTCGTGAAAATGAGGTTGACGGATCGAGGAGGAAGGTTTTGTCGGATTCGCGGATTGATCGAATCTTAAAATTCGATGGAGTATGGAATTTCGGATCGTACGTCATGAATCACAAATGCTCTGATTGCAGCTGGAATGCATTAGCCGAACGAGAAATGAGAAACGAAGAGGTTATACCGCGAAACCGGAAGTTCATGATTTCCCCGAGGTCGGTCGTGTCACCGTGACTCAGACCAATTCTTCGTTCCGTACGAGCGTAACGTGTACTCATTGCCAGTTATTTTTCAACTTCCAATCACGAGTCAAGTGAAAATCATTTTCTCCATTTTCCGAATTTTCCATCACACTTTTATTCGATTTGCAAAATGTATTCATTGATTTTTTTTGCTGTTTATACATTGAGGAATTTTTGGGAAATTTCGATTGTTTCGTTTTCTTTTTATCGCACTCGAATATTTTTATTTTATTTTTTTTTCATCAGGGACGTAACGAAAAGACATTTAAGTCAGCGTTATCCACTCTGTCGGATTGGATTAAAGATTGAAATTGAACTTTGTATATAGGATCCAGGACGAGAGCGAGGATGTACATCGAAATGGGGAATTATGGAAATTTGTGACGCTGCTTTTAATCAACCAGGACATTCACTTCGATGACTAGCCTTTTTTTTTAGCGATTTTTTTTAGGAAACAAAAAATAGCGGATAGTTTGTTTCTGGCTCGGAACCCGATCGGGAATTATTTCGAAATTTTTTGCTCCGTGAAAAGTTACTTCAATTTTTTTTTCTTCCATCGGTGATTTAGGAATAGTTAATCAATTTGTTTTTCCTCGAGGAATCGTGCGGATTCATTGCCCAAAGTCCCATCAATTCTGAGATTTTATTCGCATCGATAACCGCGTTTTCATCCAAATTTACACAGGCAAACCGCACACACGGAAAAAAGAATTCTCCAACGTGCGGATACCTTCGGTGGATCGCGTGATTTATTTGTTTTTCTAGAGAAAGCTTTACGAGGCGATACTCCCAAATTCCCCGAATTCCCACAATTTTACTTGCCGTTGCCAGCCTCCGCGACTTTCCAACTTTTTTACGCCCTCCGTTTTTTTTCTATTTTCTCATTAATTAATAAACATTTCATTTCCTCTCCGCAACTCAATTAATCTTGAGAATATTTTTAAATCCTCCGAGTATTTTTTTTATCCCCTCGACAGGTCCTTTTATCAAAAATTTTCGATACATTTCAACGATTTTTCAAACCTCTACAAACTGGACGCTGAAGAGTGAAAAGAGGAGACTTATTGGCAAATGTCGTAAATTTTACGAGACGATATTGTACACCGAAATGAAAAGTATTCCCCTTTCCTGCAAACGATATATGAAAATATCTCTTCGCTTAAATATTCGAATTTTGCAGCTGGAGAGGTCGATCTCACTGACTCATCCTTTCTGCGAGCCCGCCGCACCAGATTTTTATTTCACGACACTAAAGTATTCAACGACAGTGCTCCTTTTTTTTATTTTTGTGACCCAGTTGTTGCAGATTTTTCGTTCCCAAATTTTTTTACGTCTCATCCAATTTTCAATTACTAAAATTTTCATTGCGATACGTAAAAGAAAAATATTTTGTTGTAAACGAAAAATTTTCATAAATGAATAATCAGTAGTTGGGATGTAACGAGAGAATTCACATAACGTAGAGGTGTTTACGTTAGTGGGCATAATTGATCGCGAAGGATAGAATTGGAGCTTATTCCAGAATCGATGCGCCGAGATGGACTTTACTGTGTGGCCAGAACGTTCAGGCAGAAAGTTCCTCCCCGTTATCGCAGTTGAACACTGCCGGGAAGGAGTTTCAGCTCAGCCTCGTATTTTCGACCGTCGCGATGGCGATATTCCCACCCGACTCGCCCACTTATCCTCGAAACAAAGAATTTCCAATTTCACTCATATTATCCAACCTCATCTCATTTTTTCTCGTAATTAGAAATTTTATAAATAAGTTTTCCATATTATAATAACATCGAATTTTCCCCTTTATGATATTACAAAGTAATTTTAAATTTTAAATAATTTTAATAGGAAAATTTCTAGTGATTAGCATTTGCAAAATTTGTATAGGAGGCTGAAATCGAGTATTAATTAAAAGAGAAATTTGAAATTCTCTCAGTCAGTTTCAGGAGCAAACTTTTCAATGGTTCCGAATAACCTTTCAGAATTTATTCTCATTTCATCTCATTTTATCAAATAATCAGAAATTGTAAAGCTAATTTTTTATATTTATGACAATATAATTTAAAGTTTTATTAAAATCTTAATTAAGAAAATTTCTATTATCAGCAAAATTTTTCTATATAAATCTAATCGAGTCCAAATTACATGAAAATTCCAAATCCAGATCATTTTTAGGATCCATCGGAGCTTTTAATAATTCATACAACTTTTCATAACTCTTTTTAAAAAAATTAAAATTTATTTTATTTTTTAAAAAATATAAACGACTAAAAATTTTTCACTAAAAAACTTTTCCATCAGATTTACATTCAAAAGTTTTATTGCATGAAAATATCTTCGAAATCCATCAGAGAATTCGCGGTCGTAGGAACTCCCAACCCGAGAAATCGAGTCTCACGTCGGATTCGTACAATACATCGCAAACGGAATTCATTCACTCAGCTGGCTAACATCACAATTGGCTCGTCCACCGTAGGTTAATAGAATATTAATTTAATTATCGACTGGGGTATTTGAGGTGGCGAAGTGGGACGCGTGGTGAGTTTCGTACGCGCATATTCTATTCCATCTCCTTCCATCTCCTTTCTCCACCACGTGTCCTTCATTGTATCAGGAGAAACCTTGTGAAACAGTTATAACTCGACATCCACCCACCGGTTACATCGCTCCTCTCAATATTTCCTCTTTCTCAATAAATCAGAGCGACATCCCTTGTTCTCGATATACCGTACAATGTACATCCATTATTTCATTATTCCACTTTCCTCAAATTATATGCTCTTCGAATTAGCAGAGCCATCCTCTCGTTTTTTAATGATCCCCGTTCTCCATTATGTGAACATTTTGCTTTATTTCCAGAGAGTGCTCGTATTTGATCAGCAAGAAGGAACAAGAACGTAATTATGAATGTAAAGCCGATGAAGAGAGCGAAATAATGCTCCGGAAATACACGTAAGTGAATACACTTCGCGATTAATTTCGAGCTTGGCGTGAGCGGCGTCTAATGGTACACATCAGGATATACATATGCATATTATTTATATGTATAATGTATATATGTATATATATTGTATGTATATATGTATGTATATGTTCATGTATATTATTTATGTATAACATGGTGAATACCCGGTGAGTGGAGGTTTTCGAAAACTTTGTCTAAAAGGCGTGCGAGAGGGGACACATAAAGAGGAGAGGAGAAAAGTGACGCCACGCGCACTGTTCCACGAAGCTTTCAACTTGTATCAATGACGAGGCAGCTGTTTTGAATAAAACGAGACAGAACAAAAGTTCCACGTGGCTATGAGTTGTAAAATCTGCATTTCTAAATTCTCGACTGAATTCATGTATGCAAATTCATGAGGTTGTATGGAAAAAGGGATGAAGATGTAATGAGAATTTTGAGGAGAGTGAGATTCGAGTGATGAAGGATCCAAAAGCTTCTGGAGATGTTATTAAGGGGTTTCGATACCACTTATCTACAATCGCATGTTAAACACATAGGAAATTGAAAAATGATAAGAATTTGATAAAATTTGGCGAGCATGT
>JAPYYX010003653.1:0-13526 GCA_030522605.1 Cremastinae sp. B BG-2022a | reverse complement strand
GTTTTTTGATCGATACATATATGAATTTATATATAACAAAATATACTTTGAAATATAGTTGGCGAGTACTTAAAAACGGCAAAAAATCGTATAAATTACATATACTTTAAGGTACAATTTTTTATATACTCAAAACAATCATTAAATATATTTTTTTCACCTACATATTTTTCCATACGGGTCTGGGAAAACTTTGCCAGTTGGAATATCTCTGCTGGGTCATCATTGCGTTTCGTTTGCTCGAATATTTCTCTCTTCCTTCCTCTCTCTCTCTCTCTCGTCAATTATGCAATCATCCAAATTTTCCAATCAGAATTTTCTTCTTGCTCTAATTTTTTTTCTTAAAAAAATGTATGCATAATAATAACAACTTGCAGTAAATATAATAAAATGTAAATAGCTCAAATATTTTCGTTTCTGATGCTGTGGACTTCCGGGTTTATATAAACTCGTATCTCCCTTGATCATTGTGTCGGAAGAGTTAAATTTGCATTCGTGAAGAAGAATGGGGCGAGGGAAAGCGGATATTCCTGCGGGCGAGCAGCGATCCTATCAAGAGGGAGAGATCACAAGAGATAACTCAACTCGATTCAACGTCTTCGTAAACACGACCCTTCCTACACACGGTCCCTTCCTAATTGGACAAATTAAATACGTTCGGAATTACTTTACCGTAGATCTGAGATTTTCATTCCTTTCTGTACTGACCACAGCGGGAAATCTTTCTAATACGTACACGACAAATCATTTCCACGTGCAAAAATAACATTTTTTCTTCCTTTTGCTTTGAGATAAATTGAATACTGAAATTAATCAGAGGAAAGTAAAACACTTTATAAAATAGAGTTTTATATTTTTTCCACTTTAATAATCTCCTTGTGCGTGATTCTCGTCTCTGCCGAAATTCAAAATTATAATAACAAGTGGTATGAAAGCAATAATAACGATGATAATAATATGTCGCTTGCATGCATTCAGCAATTAAGGCCACGGGCCATTTAACTTCATTCAGAATATTTCTTCTTTTATCATTCTTGCGTTCCTTTTTATTTCTCGATTTTCTTTTACCCCCGAAGGCTCGCTCTCTTTCTCTTCCTCTTTCTCCTTGTATTAATTAGCGCCGGTCACGAATACACTCGCGAATTTTCCCACTCAGTTTTATCTTTTCACGATTGTGCATATCGTATCCCACGCGGATTTTCCCTCTTACCCGAGAAACGTGCGTCCATTCGGTGGATCTCGAAAAACTTTTTCATCGCTTCTTCCGCAGATGAATAATATACCGGACGACTCTTCCTTTTTCTTCATAATTGAATTAAGGAATGATTAATTGTTATACGACGCTCACGGCACATGGCAATATAGTTCATGAATAAATACAAGAGATTTGAATAATTGAGAAAGTACGGAAAAGTGTTCGCGCCAAAACTACTGAAAGGAAGAAAAATATTATTCAAATATTTTTCACACCTTATTTTTATCTGATTTTTTTATAGCCTTTCATTTTTGCTGCTTTCAAATCACTTTTAACCACGCGCACTTCGTTTTTCTTATCATTCGATTTTTCATTCGTATGCATACGTAGAGATGATTTTCTCTGAAGAATTCGGAGCAAAATTTCACTACATTAGGAACTTTGGAGCAAGTTTTTCGTTTTTTTTTTCAATTTTTGTACTCTCCCTGAACCGTCTCGAAAATTTTTCGCTCGCTTCGCTACCTCGATCTTCGCCTTTTCTCTCTCTCTCTCTCTTTCTCTTCGACATGGCACGCTCTGGACTCGTCTTGGAAGCTTTCCAATTGTGGATTGAACCGTTCGTAACTGTTGAACGTGAGTTACGACGTTTATTCGTTTGGGCCGTCCTCACCCTTCGACCCTCTTTTTCATCTTCTTCTTTCCTCATACTTTGTCCGTCTCGTTCCCTCTTTCTCTCTCTCTCGCTATCGCTTTTCCCACCCGAATCAGTGCGTTCCGGATAAGAGCTCCCCCAGAAAAACTGAAAGCTGAAAAAGCTGACAGGGATTACCTACATGAATTAAAGATTTGTCTTAAAACGAGCTAATATTTGGCGTATCAAAACTTCATGGAAAAAGGATTTATGGAATTTTACATGAGAAAGTTTCTTCTTTAAATTCGGTAAAAACCGATTTATCTTGACATAATATTTGTCTTTTTATTATAATGTAATGATGAAGACAGAAATATATCAATTCATCGTTATTCAAATTGTATTGGAACTTTTTTTATTTCATTTTTTCGTGATAAAATTTTTTATTTTTTCATATTGTAAAAAGAAGAGAATAACCAAAAGAATTAACACAATATTAATTTAACACATAGTTAAAATAAGTTATTAAACATTTCGAGACAAGAATGCGACTAATTGATGTGCACGAGAAATTACACCATAAATCTCTTGGATCGAGAAATGCTTGCAGTATTTCTCGAACGTGTATAAGCGAGTGAAAGAGAAAGGTATGTATGTACATAATAAATAGAGAATATCGAACGGGCAGGAGGATCCTCACATTCGAAAATTTGACGAAGTTAATGCTTTTTGCATGTTGGTATAAATTCAAGGGAGTTGGCCGAATGTTATGCGCGAAACGTAGCTCCTCTAACTGATGCAACTACCGCAACTTGGCCAATTGCGGGGACGCTTCGTAACTATCGAACGTGAGTTATGGCCCTCGTCGAGAACATGCCTGCGACGAGGTTCCTGCACCTTCTATTCCACGATGCGGGAATATCGAAGGGAGTTACGAGAATCGATGCACAACCCTTGCGCGTGACGTGCCTTCGTACATGTGCTCCCCGCCCACGCATTTCTCCCTATATAAGCGAATATCATCTCTCTCTCGCTCTTTTTCATCCCTTTTCTTCCTTATGCATATACAGCAAAGGCGATATTCCTGCGACACAAATTTCTTCGTGCAAATACAAACAAATTTCGAAACTTTGATTACTACATCATCGAGAGCAAGAAAATCCTCATCGAAGACGTTTACATTTCTACTTTGCCAAAACTTTCATCGTTCCGCAATAATATACAGAATATTTCCGTGCATCGTTGGTAAAAAAATGATTAAAATTCATTTTTTATCGTATGTGAAATTATCTTGAATTTTGACTACTGTCATCAATTGGTTATTGTAATATATGTTTTATTTTGTTTTACAATTTTATTTTCTATGAATATGATCAGCGAACAATTTACAAGAATTTTAAATTATATGTTTTTCCACTTATCTTTTACTCTAACTTACATTATTACTCTAACCGTGTGAGAAAAGGACGAAAAAGGTGGGACAAAACATCGAGGACTAGATTTTGGTTCAATTTTCGTTCCTTTATTAAATATTTTAGATAATTACATTATTGGGATCTGACAATTGTCAATTTTGTCAAGGGACAGAGTCAATGTAAAACTACAATTATTATAATCATTATTTGTCCCGATATCGTCGCCATTAGGCTAAACTCCGCCCCCATGTCAGATCCCAATACAGATGCAGAAAAGAAATTGGGCATCGTTGTAAAGTCATATTGACAGAGGATAAAAAATGTAAAAAAATTAAGAAATAAATAAGAAAATAAATCATTGAAAGAGAGAAAAATATACGTCTAGAAGCATTATTCGGAATTCGCTCGTGTATACATCTCTTACTATGTATGTAAAGTATGTGCAGCGAAGTATGATGAAAATCGCACAAAAGACCGTTTCGTTGGAGAACATGCGTAAAATGAAGGCTGTAGATACGTGCACGGAGGAACGTTATTCTCGCGGCGATCACCAATTCCTTTCTCATTGTATGTACGAGGTTACGTGTATTGTCTCGCGATGAGGATCGCTGGTAGACCGTCGTTTTGACGACTTTCTAGCTCCATTCAACGCACTCGAAACTTTCCCTTATTCCAGCACCTTATCAAAACGTCTCGAGCCCCCCGATTCTCTCTCGAAGCGATGAACTTTCTAACAGCGCGAGCAAGGTTCGTCCTCTGCTCTTGTCTCCGAAAACTCATTCAACGTTCACTGGAAAATAACATTTTTGTATGAAAGAAGAATAATTTTCTGGCCCGCGAGTCAACATAACAATTATATGTATACATTGTTTGCATCCATCATTTTTATATGGCAGTGTTTTAAATTTGAATAAAAAATATGCAAGCATATCTTCATTATTATATGAAATTAACATGAAGCATACTTTTGTTGTATTCACTGAAATATTGGACTCTTTATACTGCTTGTTCATTGAAACTTCCCCGTCCGATGCTTTAAACTCTGAAAACGACGATTACCTCTTTCTCTGGCATTTGTCAAAATTTTTTGACTCGCTCCCTCATTCTCATAACTTTTCTCCCTTTTATCTTCCATCTCGTGACTTTTTCTCGTCGTCGCTATTTTCGCGATACAAAATATTACTTCCAGGGGTTTTCTGCACGAAAAAATATATAACTTTGTCGAGGTCGCTTCCTTTGCTTTCAAGCCTCATCGACATCAACTCGGAAATATTGCAGTGTTCGGTGATGCGTTAAATTTTTTGCAAGCCTGTTTCCGATTCTGAAGTACATACACTAAAATATGTATGAGTACATGGTTTTCATGAAACATAAATATAAATATTGAACCGATTTTGTAGCAAAAAAAAATTGAACAATCCTTTCGTAACAACTTTTAAGTTTGCTAAGAGAATCATTACTTTTTTTGAAAAATATTATATGTATATGTATAACGTGTGTTGGTCAATGCCATTATCGTCGTCACTTGAGAATTGGCGACAAGGATTAATTGATTTCTGCGCGGACCGGTGAGTTGGCAAAATCGAGTCACAGAGACCATTGTGTGCAGGCCATGTAGGGCGCCGACTGTGCAAAACTTTGGGGATCTGAAGATGAGCCCAACCATCTCCGCAAAACGTAAGGGATTTCCTAGGTCCAGCGTTCCAAGCTCCATCCTGTCGCAGCGTACGTCACCGAAGATTTCAAGCCTAATCAGCCTTTCAAGCCTAATCAGCTCTATCAGCCCTGGGACAGTGAGCGATTTTTGTATGTTGCGTTTTCCACGAGTCCAATGCGGTACATGTGTTCCTTTGTGAACCAATGTCCCGTTACCAAGTCGTCCACCACACACCTCAGCTGAGAGCGGCTTAGCCCTAGCGAACGGACCGCCAACTCAGGAGACGGCACCTTGAAAATTGCTTTGGAGTGTCGGTGGCCAGGGGCCTTTTCCTGGCTGTGACAATATGCTTGGCACAGTCTGGGTGCAGTAGGCCTCCCAGTGTATCCACCGAAACTTCTATTTCTAACAGTCCTGCGTTGTAGGCTGCTCCTTTGCGTGCTAAAGCATTGGCATTTTCGTTACTCGCCATGCCACAATGGCCACGAGTCCTTTTCCTGGCTGCGACAATATGCTTGGCCCAATCTGTGTCCAGTAGCCCTCCTAGTGTATCCACTGACCCTCCTATTTCTAACAGTCCTGCGTCGCAGGCTGCTCCTTTGCTTGCTAAGGCATTGGCCTTTTCGTTACTCTCGATGCCACAATGGCCAGGGGCCCTTTTCCTGGCTGCGACAATATGCTTGGCACAATCTGTGTCCAGTAGGGCTCCTAGTGCATCCACCGACCCTCCTATTTCTAACGGTCCTGCATCATAGGCTACTCCTTTGCGTGCTAAAGCATTGGCCTTTTCGTTACTCTCGATGCCACATTGGCCTTTTCGTTACTCTTGATGCCACATTGGCCAGGTGCCCTTTTCCTGGCTGCGACAACATGCTTGGCACGATCTGTGTCGAGTAGGCCTCCTAATGTATCCACTGACCCTTCTATTTCTAACAGTCCTGCGTCGCAGGCTGCTCCTTTGCTTGCTAAGGCATTGGCCTTTTCGTTACTTTCGATGGCACAATGGCCTCACACACACAGTATCTTGATGCCATCGGTTAATGCTGACAAGGATGAAAGAAGAGGCATTATTCTGTGAAATTTTTACGAGCACAACAGAAGTTGGGTGATAAGACTCGTTGCTGCGATGAATTCAGAATTGAGCGACGATCAATGCATGAGAAGAGTTGACGGGATTGCAACAACATGCGACAGGGAAGTTGAGCCACTGTGTAGGAGGTGAGAAGTTGAATGTAGAGGTGAAAAGTTGAATGTAGAGGTGATATTGAACGGAAATTGGAGAACAAAATTAAACAACGAGAACGGGAGAACAAACTTCCCGGGCGAAAAAAATTTGTTTGGTACAACAATCGCTGTCTTTCTCTTTTTAGAAAATATGTTCTCTCGAGTCACGAGAAGTATATACATTCGTAGACAAAAAGAAGAAGAATAAAAAAAGAAAAATCAAACCAACAAGAATTGTGTTCTGTATTGCCTTTCATATTTGTTGAGGCAAATAAAATTCTTGTTGAGGGATGAAAAAATATGTAGATTATTTGTTTGATATATGTTGTGGGATGTTTTTTTCGAGCGCGGGGATGATGACTCGGCGCGGTAATCCCGAATGTTAGGAATGGAAAGTGGGGAAAGAGAAATGGTTTTTGGCGCGGCAGTTGAGTAAATTGGCTCGTGAGTTACGAACCGTTGAGTGACTGGGTGCACGAACACGTTCATTTGGTCTAAATACGAACAAGGATATAAGCATAACTTTTTTTTTACAACTTTCAAGTCATGCTCGGAGATGAATTTCTTTCAGCTTTCTTACCGTTGATTGAAGAGTTTATCTCCATTATCTAGCACACAATTTATATACTTTACTTTCTTTTAATATCCTCATCCAGCATATTTGGGATTTTAAAAACGTGAACGTAAAAACGTGAACGTTTCATGTATAATAAAGATGAAATATAAGAAGTATTCAAAATGGAAAATGTTTTTATGAAATAATAATAATAATTGGCTCTTTAGTTTTCATTTTAGAGAATGGAATGATGATCACTATGATTAGCATTAGTCGAGTTTTCATCTGGATAAAGGTAAACGGTGGGGTCTAGGTCCGGTAGCCTGTTATATTCTCGCGCGCTCTTTTGGCACGGCCGGGACACGTGGCATTGCAGATTAATGAAAGCTTATTTTGGGTAATCTCCGATGGCGATCGCTTTGTGATTAACTCGATAGATCGTCCTGGGCTTGCACACATTCGCGGTATTCAAGTGCTATCGTTACACCACTCGCCGGTCGTTCATGCGCTCTCGACACAACGCACACGAATACACGAGATCGTTCTGCAAATTCGCATTTTCCAACGTCACGTATACACGTGGAACGAGCGTCATAGCCGCAATGTCCGATTTACCCGTTCCTACGGCCTCGTATCTTACGAATGACACGTGTACGCGTATATCGAAACCATAAATTGGCTTCACGACGTCCAGTTAAACACACCGAGTGTCTCTTCTGCAAATGAAACGCAATACAATGTACCCGTATCAGTCGCACAAGACGATATTTCTGAATAAATCTTCATGTGAAATCTATATTTTATTGTGCATGTAAGGAGCAACCGAGCAAAATTCATCCTTAGTATTCACCAATATATTTCATCTCGCGATCAAAATCTAATTTGAAAAATAGAAAGATCTCCGAAGAGATCGAGGACTCGATTGAAATATCGATTATTCGAACCTCGTGTATAATATACTTTACAATTTCTCTCCATTACCAACTTGAGAAATAATCCTAATTCTTGAGACGCAACGTATTATTGCTATGAATTTCATTGAAGAAGAGAATGAAGTTATTGCATTTTTTGCGCAATAGAATTAATATCACTTAATGATGATCCAATTTTCAAACTTTTTAAGTACCTACTATTAATTAATATTCAACAATTCCTTTTTTAATATATTTTCAATTTGAACGCCAATTGGTTCTCAGTTATGAGGTGTAATAATTAAAAAATTAAAAATTAAACTTTTTTGTATAAAAACAATTATGGAAAGAACCTGGATGTAAAGCGAAGAATCAAGAATAAAAGCAGAAGTAAATAGGGTTGGAGCAGGAGGATGTAATAGAGAGCAAGAAACAGAGCGAGTGAGGGGGAGATGAGGAAAAGAAGCTAACGCTGGGATTGTCGTTACCGGCGTTGAAAAGACTGTCGGGCATTTAATCACACCCGCTGGCTTGCAACGGCATTGAGCAACTATTCGTATTGTTCTTCTTGTTGAGCGTTACTCTGCTTGCTTTGTCTCATTAATTGATGGTAAAGTAAGCACAACGGGAATTACTGCTGTGGGCAAAATTATGCTCCTACAAATTTTAAATGCGAGAAACCAAGAAAAGCTTAACTGCCAAAACTTTTTTCTCTCTGGATTATTATATTAAATATACACGAGGTGTATATACATATACTGGAAGGTATACGAAAATATATCTTTGGAATTTAATCATCGTTTCATAATTGTTCTAATTATCTTTTCGTTTCGTTGAGCTCAGAAGAAATTTGATCTTTGGCTTTTGTATAAAAAATGATAAAAGCTCGATTATGCACAAGAGAAAATAGAATAGTTGGGGATTTGTGAGAATCGGATTGAAGAGTTATGTCACAATGGAAACGATTGTCCGCGATGCTCTTTTTTGAGTTGCATTGATACTGTATTTTTCAATCCTCTTTTATTCTTCAAGTCGGACCTGAGACTCTCTGCGGTTTCGATCTCGTTTGATATTTTTCTTAATATTTTGAAATATATTCGACATATTCTTTGGTTCTCTCTTATTTTTTAAAACCTAAAGGCGGATGATTTGCCTTCGGTATGATTTCATTTTTTTTCCTTCATACTTACATCGTCTTTTTTCTAAGACTCTTGGCGGTTTCGGTCTCGTTTCATATTTTTCTTAATATTTTGGAATATATTCGACATATCCTTTGTTTCTCTATTATTTTCGAAAACCTGAAGGTGGATAACTTTTGTCTCCGATTTCATTTTTTTTCTTCATACTGTTACGTCCTGGGTTCGTAACTGGTAAAATTTTAAGACTCGAAAAATTGTTAATTTTATTTCTATCGCCAACCGGATGCGAATCGAACGAATTCGAAAATATTAAATTGTTTCTATCACCGACCGGATGCGAATCGAACGAATTCGCAGTTATATACATCGACGATAAGCAAACTCAGCTGAGAACACCGCCTTCGACTGGGTCCCACGAGTTTGTAAATTTTAAAATCAGCGTTTTTGCGACAAAGAGCGAGCTCGAAGCGAGCTCATCGTCAAAAACACAGTCAGTCGAATTTCTACGTTCGAACATCTATGAGATAAGTCGGACTGGGCCCGACACAGGGACCCGACCTATGGAGGTCGTGGTCGCCCAATTTATTCGCGTATCGAAAATTTGTTTTAACCACGACAAAACAGAAACGTTAATTATAATTTTTTATTTTACTCTGCGTCAAACCATATAGTTCCAATATACGAAAATAATCCCGGCGAAAAATATAAATACCGCGAGTGAAAATTGTAAGACGAAAAGTCGATATAAGTTCTAAATATCCGTACAAATAACAATCAAATATCGGACACTGACTAAATTAATTAAGTGAAATAATTTCGACAACAAAACAAAATAATTGTGTGAAATTCACAAAGTGAATGTATTACATAGTTAAAAATAAATTCCACGTTTGACTTTTCTACGAGTAATCGAGTAACATTCATTTTATAATGTTTCCTGCCTGTCGCCGCGAGTCCCGATCCCGAGATGGAGTTCCCTCCTCAAAACGGGACAACAATTAACAACTAAAATTCCTGAAAATTTACGTCCTAAAAATATCCAGGACGTAACAATACATATACATCGACTTTTTATAGTTAATTTTATAATATGTTTAATATCTAAAGCAGAACTCCGGTGAATCTTATATAGGTTAGATGCAACTGCGTATATCGATATAGGTACATCCATCGTATATACGAATATATGTGTGCATACATATCGCATGCAAGGGAGAAGCGTCGATCGGATTTATCGTCGCGAACGAGATGAGAATTGACAAGGAAGCAGGGAGCACGAAGAAGACCCGGAGGTCAGCGATGATGGTCACGCCGTGTCGCAATAGATCGCCCAGAGCTTCGATATTAAATGTAACGACCGAAACCGGAAAAGAGGAAAGAAAAAAAGCGCTGAGAATGACAGGAGTTCCTATCAGAGCTGCAAAAAAAATCACGTTGCTGATCAAGGAACTTCAAACATCGTGAAATTATAACATTTTCCGTTTCTTATTAAAACTTCAAGCTAGGTGTCGAAAAACACAACGGAATAAAACATTTTTCGTAATTTTCGGAATTTACTGCGGCCATGGTAAAGAATAATCGCCGGCTCATTTGACAATTTGTATTGAAAGATTTTTTAAAATTTATTCAGAAACTTCACATACATGTAGCTGCATAAACAATTTTTGAAAAGATGTTCCGCTAAGTTTAGCCGCTCTCAGAAATTATTCCATTATTTTTCTCTTAAATGTGTATTTTTTTATATAAAGGAGTTTTTTGCTTTATCCTTGCTGTAGGAATGTATGTAAGAATTGTACATTTAATAACTGCAACTTTTCGATTTTCTAGGATTTCAGACTATGAAGTAAAATTTAAAAGTCTTCAAAATAAATTAAAAGAAATATTTGCTTATTAATCTTTGGCAACTGAACGACGCCCATTAACAGTCCTTAAGCGATTCCTGAACTCATCACATTGTAATTTATTTTTTTTTTGTACTAATATATGTCTAAAAAATATCAACAATCTAGTAATCCTCGGGAGAGCCAGTCAGGCAAGTGTTTGACCATAAATTTACGAATGGCGTCGCCCTTGTAAGCAGGATTTTCGGCCCCGGGTTTGTCATTGAGAATTTCATCAAGACCCCGAGCCTGACTCTTCTCAATGAGGACTATCGGCAGAATAGTACAGGCTGAGATCACGCCAAAGAATTCTCGATCCTCCATCGACTTTTTCAACGCCTCCATGCTCGGTGCTTTCGTTTGACATCCAAGTTTCGTTAAATATCGTTTCAATGTCTCCAAATACTCTACGAGAAGTTGGTCCCAGTGGTGGGATCTAACGTCCTCTGAAGGACTGGTGTGTAAGAAGTATAAAAGATCGATCGCAGGAGATGTGTACACACAGAGCTGAAAATCGACCTGAAACAAAAATTGAAAAAGATCGAGGAAAAATTTTGGTAATGCTGGTAATTATCAAAATTTGGTAATTCTTTACTTTAGTGATTTTTTCGAAAAATGGCTCCAGAATTTTTTTTTTCGATAAATGGTTATATTCTATGATAAATAATGATAACATGGAGGAGATTATTTATTTTTATCTCCGGTTTCTTCGCTCACGTCGCGAAATACGAATGATATCGCCATAAATTTAGGCAAAAAATCTTTTGTACATAAAAAATTATCGGAAATTCAAAAACAAAATTTAGCGCACCTAATTTCAACATCGTTCTTTCAAATAAAAAATATTGAATATGAAATAAAGATTTGCAATATATAGTTATAAAATAAAACGTACACGCACAAAATATTTTTACACAAAAACAATATTCAAAAATCGATATTTGCATTGTGTAAAAAAAGAAAAAAAAAATGAAAAAATTGGCTCGAATCGTGAAAGGTCGGTCGCCGTTATCGAAACGTTGGGACGGGCGATCAGCACGGAAAATCCAGGTGATTGAATTGGAAATAAAATAGGATTTAGAAAAGGCGCAAGCAAGAGACAGAGATGTCGGATGAGCGCCCGCGGCGAATAGGTAAAGCACGAAAGATAAAGTGAAAGAATGTCGAGGCGAGAAAAAGGGCGGGAAGGATGTTGGAAATCGTGTATAGGAAATCGCGAGGCTCCGGAGATAAAAAGGTGGTGGAATAAAAATAGACTGTGTGTGACTTTTGTTCGGAAATGGTTGATGGAGAGAAGAATAAAAGAAGAGAGTGTGTGGAGAAACACGGAAAAAGAAAGATCTGCGAAGGGTTGGCATTTTATACGAAGATGTAGAAAAGGAGAGAGAGGTGAAAATGGAGCAAGATAGCAAAAGAGAAAAGATAGGGGAGGGGGGGAAGGAAAAAAGTGAAGGACGAGGGTAAATCTCTTGGGGGGATAGTGCACCGAGATTTTCACGAGAAATCCACAGTCGGTGGCAAGTTCATTGCATTATTCACGTTGCATGACTTCCCGAGGGGTGCTCGAATGCGAAAGCCAACCCATTCAAGAAGACGCGCGATAAAAGCTGCTTCGAAAAGGATCGCCTTTCCTGATCGTATATACATCCAAACATGAAACTGCTACTGAAACCACAAGCACCTCCATCCATAAATACCTTATGCTTAACCAGGATAAATTTGAGAGTGCCCTGGCACCAAATATTTTTCAACTTTTTTATTGCTTTTCACTTCATAATTTTCTTCATTCATATTTATAGTGTCTCTTCACTTAAAGACTCTCATGTCTTATATTTTCCATAAAATCCCACACGACGATTGCTGTTTCGTTTATTCACGTATTTTTTATCTTATCATAAATGTATTTTCAATCAGGGTTTTATTTTTTTCTTAACACTTCCTCCGCAAACCGGGGTCACTCGTGCCTTGGCCAAAATGAAATTCCTCAAAAACGTCGTGAAAACGGAAGAGCCAAATATAATAAAAACATGCTTTTTTTCTTAATTTTATAATTGATACATTGAGTTGAATGTTTCAAAAACCAACACGGATTTTTTCAGATTTTTTCAAATATATTGAGTGAGGGAAAAAACAGAGAGACACAAATGACCCCGGTTTGCGGAGGTAAGGTACTCAAAATACGTTTGCGGAGGAAGTGTTAAATTTATTAGTGGTCTACTTTTTGATCATTTAGAATGTTGATTGATTTATGTTTTCTTATTAACCTGTTTCACGCGAATTTAAGCCTTTTAATTACGTATTTATGGGTAGACTCACGAAAATATGATCGATGACCTTGCTGGCTTCGTCGTACCGGAAGAGCATATTGTTCACCCAGAAGTCCCCGTGATTAATAACGTTGAACTCTTTGTCGTTTCGCTTTCCGCAGTCCGCAGCTTTGGCGTAAGCATGTTCTGCTAAATTTGTAAGTTTTTTCGCTATAATGTCTTTTCTGGAAAAAAATTAAAAATAACAATTGCTTTTAATATTCAATAGAGTGAGAGACCTTGATTTTTATCAAGCCTATTTTATTAATTCCCTTTTGACTGAATTACATTTGAAATTTTTCCAACACTTCCAGATTGTCAAAAAATTATCAAGTTCATCATCATATTTTCTATGCACGTTTATTTGAAAATGCGTCTTTTATTGTGATCATTTTTTAAGATAAAAGGAAACATAACAAGTAAATAAATATTTCTTATAATATATATTTTACGTATTATATTATAATATAGGGGAGGGGAGGGCAAAATGGGGTACGGGGGATGACAAAATGGGGTACCCCAAAAATTTCGTGAAAATTTACAATATTTCAAATTTTGATAAAATTTAATATCAAATAGTCTTTTATTTGCTAAGAACATTATATTTGGTGA
>JAPYYX010003652.1:0-10134 GCA_030522605.1 Cremastinae sp. B BG-2022a | reverse complement strand
TATGGCCGTTCGAAAAAAAAATGACGTAATTTTTTAAGACCTTATATCTCCTGAACGGTTGAGTAAAAAAATTTGCAAAAAACGCAGAAGCTATGTTTCGACTAGTATTGAAATATAAAAAATTATCGTAGAAATCGGAGTCGCAAAATCCGAAAGCGACTGAAACTTTCACTTCTTTCTTCTCTGGCGTAGAAACGGTAAAAGCTGCACTAGTTAAAAGTCTCAGGAAGGCGTGAAAAATTAAGGAGAATCGTGATTCAACACGAGACACGTGTCTTGAAGTCACGAATGAGATGAAACCGTTCAAGGAACTTTTAATGTTTATCGTGAATAGTTTTCTTTTTCTCTTTTATCTTCGCTGTACGTAGCTTTCATTCGAATCTATTCAAATGGGAACATGAACCTCCGAAACCAAAAACTTGGTAGTTCACGTTTCTTTCAGAACACGGTCGGAGCGTTTGAACACGTACTTTTCAATTGATTCATTCCACGAACGTACAAGCTTTTCGCATTTCTCTTTTTCCCAGTTAGTGGTAATTTTCTAACTGTGATGTATCTCAATTCACGAAACTTTCACAGCCAGGATTCATTTATTTTTTACGGAATGGGAGTTAAAAAATATGGAAGACTCGAAAAAAGAGGCCCGAATAGTTTCTTGATTTTTTCTGTAAGGATAATTGGCCGTGCGGGTGAAAAATTGCCATGCGCTGAGCAAAAAGGTGGTTCCACGACTTCTGAGAAATAGAAGAGCTTGAAAAACGATTTTTCTCAGAGCTGAGCTTACTGGCTCAAGCCCTTTTTATTCCGAGATCAGACGAGACGTGTTTCGCATCGTTATAAAACTGAGAAACCACTTACGTTACGTACGAGCTTTTTTTATATATAACCATATCACATCTCCAATCTATAAAATACGTATGTATGTACGCGTGCATTTACTTATCGTGCTTTCTACACCCCTTCGCATCGACACATATTTTCATCTATCCATCTTTCATGCACGAGTAACTTACTGACGTTTATCGTTCCCTTTTCCATCTCCATCTCTAAAAGTTACCCTTTCACCCTCTAATGCATTATACACACGGCGAAACAACATACCCTTGTGCTTTAGGTCCCGTCTTTCCGGAAATTTTTTGTAAATGATCTGCTGAGGAATCACAAATTATTAAACAAGTGAATTATTGCAATAGGTATTGTTTACTTCAATGATAACGAAAACAATGCATTTAGATAACCTTGATATTCGATACCTTCTCTCGGAAAATGTCGTACTATTTTCATTGCGGTAGTAAATTTTATGTTTACAATATAAAATTAAAACACCGACAGACGTGGACCCGTGGTCGATGTTGAGTTCCGGCGGTCCCACAAGTTAAGCCGACATTGGGTGCGGCTAATACTTGAATGGGTGACCGTTTAACTTTCATCGACTAACGGGTCAGCGCTGAGCGAGAGGTGGTTTTTTCTGGGTTTTTCGAGGTTTCATAACTTCGGAAAATCCAGAAAAGACGTCACCGAATGTATCGACACGGGTTTCGGTGCAAGCATGTGCGAAAGCGATACAGAGGTTAGGGCGGAAGTCGGCTGCAGACGTAATAGGGGAGGAATTCGAGGGAAAAAGGTAAAACATGGGAATGCTGGAAAGAACCTTGGCATAGACGGTTCTGAATGGAAGGGCCATCGTGATTAAAACTAAAAGTTGTACGAAAGGAAACCGAACCAACCAACTAACTATAAAATTAAAACAAAAATGGAGTAACGATATTACAATAACGGATATTAATTTTCAAATGGCACTTATTCGTCTATTAGAACTAAGATCTTCGATCAAGATGATTCCATTAACATGCCGCACTTGTTTCCGTTAACGTACTTGCAAATGCTTGATAATTCAACCCCTTGCACTGCAGATTCAAAACAGAAGCAAATGAATTTATAAACAAATATATGTGAAAGACGAACGAGGGTAAATTTACTTGGTGGTTTCCAGCTCACAGCACTAGCAGTCTGGTTTGCATTCATTGATGCAAATATTTGTGGATAGAATCTATGAGGAAATGAGACACAGGAAGAGAGAATCTGTACAAGAAGCCTCATCGAAGTTTGCGAATGTGTAACCTGTGTAAGGTATACAAATAAGCCGTACGATTGTAGGAATACGTACGTCAGAGTGTAACGATTCCCAAATAACGACGATTGCGGTACAACGCAATAGCATATCGTCACGACATGTGGTTGGCCAGATAGTAAACTCCTCGGCCAGGAGATTGATGCCCACACTCCAGTGCACGGTTGAAAAGACTCGGTACATATAAATTTACATTCCGAACAAGAGTTGCGCCCTTCAGCGTCCAAGTCGTTCTTTTTTAGAGATCGAAAACCTCGTCTTCTCTCGCTTTTCTACCTTTATGCATCAAGTATGCATCGCGTGCCCTGGAGCATCCGTCTTCGTTCGCCACGGCGGTGCACGCTCACCACAAGAAACGTCAACCTCCGGAACGTCTTCCACATTCCGTAAGCTCGTTATTTTGTACAAAGGCCCAGGATTTGGGAATTGCTTCGTTAAACTCTATTCATTTTAGCTAAAATCCGGCAATTTGTATATTTGATTCTCGACCGGCTCAGGGTATGTTGACCAAGTCAACATACCTTTACATTCCGTCAAATAAATTATAACCAAAAAAATTGTGTACTCAGTTACTCGACATCTAAGAGCATATACAATTGCTAAATATTCCACCAAAGCTTTATCATTTTTCAATCTTTAACGGGTTTAACATTCACTTGCCTTTTTATTGTGTTAAAATCCCTCAGTGAAATCACACGTAGACCAAAAATTTGAAATGATGAACCTCTTTGAAATTTAAGCAGGGTTGCATTGGCATCGATATTTCAAATATTAAGAAGTGTTTTTAAACAACGTCATTGAAACACACACCTGGACGATAACTGCTTTAATTCCACAGCAAAGTAGTTGTATAATTGAAGTCGCTTAAATGACGGGTATTGAAACTCGGGGAGAGAAACTTTCGAGAATTCATTGACTAAAAGCTTACCCACGTACGTGCCAGTATTACACATGAATAATTATTAAATGAAATGGAGCTATTAATTTTTAGTGACATATGGAATGGAGGAGTATATAAATATTTACTTTACTGAACCACTATCGGAATGAAGGGCCACATGCGCACTTCTCATTCCATACCTAAAATTTGTTTGCTAACATATCTGAGTTTTCTTTTCGCTATAATATATTTTTTAATTAGACAAAACTATAAGTTCTTCATTTTTATTTGATATGTCGGACAATTAGAATTACCCATACACGCGAATTTTTTAAAGTGGAATCTCTATGCAATTTTTTTAAAATGTATCTTACCGTGGTCACAAAATAATTTCATACCATTTTATAAAAACTATTTTATTGCTTGGCGTACTTTTTTACTTTTTAAAAAAGTTTTTTTATAGATACATAAAATTAATCCTGAGAAAAGTTGACTTCAACATTATCGAGTTCATGGCCTCTTTAACTGTTTAAAATCATAAATTTTCAGTTTTTCATGTCAACATTTCTGAAAACAACATAAGCATTAATTGCAATCGAAAATCAAGCTGAAATCTTTATAATTATACATACCGTTCGGTTTATAAAATGAGTTTGGTATACATCAATTGAAGAGAGCGGTATTGGAAAATTTAGCATTTCCTGAAATGGTTGAACCCGCAAAGCACGAAGACGGCACGACAGAGAAAAATTAAGTAGTTGATAGATAGGAGAGTGACAAAGAGAGACAAAAGGCAATTTACTCAGTGAGTGAGGACTTTCCTCCGAGTGCACAATGAGGGATAGTACAAAGGTCTCGTCCAACTTCGCCGCCATCGTCTTCTCGAAATCCTGTCTCTCTCTAACGAACTTCACGCTTGACGTCACTTTTCCAGTCTGAGAAACTCGTGCGCAAGGTAGGATGAGGAGGAGGAGGAGGAGGAGGAGGAGGGATATAACAACGATTTTGGCGAAGGTACGATACTCATCGGTGCACCGCGGTGATGCGTTTGCTCGTATCGGGAATGCCTGTGGCATGTGATCTAACTCTCACTCGACTGTAGTTGAGCGAGTTAGATTCGGTACATCCGATAGATCGGATATACATTTATCCACCAGAGATTAAAAATTATAAATTAAAAATCACTGATTAAAAAAATGGCGTGAGAACGAGTAGAACGATTCTACATGAAGAGACGAAAGAAATTCCACATATGTATTGTACATACATGATGAACATCTATATACAGATGTGCATGCATAAAAAATTAAAAACCATCTGCAGGAAAAAATTATATTCCAAGGTACAGACAAACACACAGTTGAGAGTTTATAAACCATGTATGGAATTAAAGTGGGGTTTGAGTGCGGAGAGCATTAACGCGTGGACCAAAAAGGGTTTCTGTCTGTTTCGCCAACTTCACTCCTTCTCCATTCTTCTTTCCTAATTCTCCTAGTCGCCCTTCCACCGTGTTCTCCACACACCAGGATTGAACCTTCCTCGATTTTTCTGTCCTTCTTTTTCCTCTTGATCCTTTGCTCCTCCATCCTCCTCTTCCATCTCGAATATGTCTCCCTTCGTGTGAGTCTCACGAACGTGCGTCTGTGTTTTGTCAGCGCCTCTTCGACGCTTTTCCGTATCCGTGTTCGGTGGAGTCTCGTGTCTGGGTGCGCGCGGTTGTGCTCCTCTGGACTGGCCAAGAGGAGCGTATTCGTAAAAGGGATCGCGCGCGTGTACGCCTGCGCACAGTCTGATATAAGCGAGGTTTCACCTCAGTTCTCCGCGATACACCGTGAAACGCGCGACCCATCGTCGTGCTTTCATATTTCACTCTATCAATCGGTCGATCACATTGTCTCTCTCTCCCTCTCTTTCGCATACACTCTATGCCTTTTTCCCTCTCTCTTTGCCTTTGATACGCGTTATCTCACACTGACAAAGACTTCCAGCGTTATTGCGTGTACACGTATGCACTCAAAACGCTCGTACGTACACAAGCGATTGCATATAAGATTTTTTAATACATACGAGGCATTATTTATCGCCACTGGTACCTGCGATCGTGCATCCTTTCATTTATTTTTTCCTTTTGTGCATTTTCCCGCCTTTTCCTTAACTTCCTAGTTTATTATTACCGCGCACCCGTCGAGACGAGCCTGCGACGAAAGAAGAAACATCCTCGAATTATTATCAAAGAAATCGAGTACGTACGCATAGGATAAATTATCACAAAAGCAAATGTGCTCTTGGCTGAAGAAATTTTCGAAAACGAAAATTCCTGTACGTGAAAGCGAATCGAAGAAAATTGTTCGGAAATGTCTTAATCCAGTTGCCTTGAAATAAATTGATACGTAAACAGGCAAAATATAGTGGACGACGAGTGTTGGTGCGATATTCAATTCATTTGACCAATTATCGGTGTTAAAAGAAGAAAGGAAAAGCGCCATTAAAAGACACGCAAAATTTTCAACGTGTTCAATGAAGTGATAAATTCGTGAAAGAACGCTAATCGTGGTTGAGTTTTTTTAAAACGCTGCTGCGGTTTTCTCTTTTTTGTTTTTCTTTTCATGCTTGCTGCGGCATGACGGAATGATGAAATCCACGTGGTAATAAAAATGACGAGAGCAGGAGGAGAGGCCGCAACGAGCGTCAACAGAATGTGTGTAAAAAATTTTCCCTGACGAATTATTCACAGAGTGTAAAGAAAAGAAGAGCAACGGCGGGAGAAGCCTCAATTGCGTTCTACACACTGCGTTTTCCCATTCCCGTTTTATTTTCTCACGGTTGTGTCGGAAGTTGTGTCAAGCAAAAATCATAAACTTGTGAAAGTTCACTTCTCGGAAGTTTTCTCTTTCCCCGGTAAAGGGAG
The DNA here is from genome assembly GCA_030522605.1 of Cremastinae sp. B BG-2022a. Classification (NCBI taxonomy): domain Eukaryota; kingdom Metazoa; phylum Arthropoda; class Insecta; order Hymenoptera; family Ichneumonidae; species Cremastinae sp. B BG-2022a. The sequence continues at coordinate 4,215 of JAPYYX010003652.1, read as the reverse complement.
ATCTACTGAGCGGAGAATTCGAGCGAGGGCCGAAGGTATTATATCAAAAAGCGTAGAGGATTGAAGTCCTTGAAGAAAACGCTTTCTCACGGAATCACTAGAGAAAAAAAGAGCAACTTGGAGCACCTCTCCATAAAACAGGTTGGTTTCAACACAAATTTACGCCGTTCCGAGAGTGCGCGAATTGTGCATTCGAACACAATTTAATGAGCTCTTAAAATTTCATTTTACGGGGTTAAAACATCCGTCTAATGCTCCTCCGCGATTCTTTTTTTGCAAATGAAAAATCCACTTGTGCATTGAAAGACAGAAAATTTTTATCCAGTCTCGGTTCTGCCCATCGAAGATTAAATGAATGTTAATTATCGGTCGATGGGACAACGCGTTAATTAATTATTGCGTCGAGCAGTTTCAATCCTGCGTTCAATATGACTATCCACCAACTTGCATTTGTTACCCCTTGCTAGCAAGATATATAGGTATTTTTCAGTGCACGTTAAAGTTTGGGTGTGATTGTTCGTCCGTGTAGCTATGACGCACTTGGTGCTGAAGAGAGAAGCACTCTTAGAGTTCCACGGGGATGAATTTCACTGGAACATGTTGGCCGGGACATGCCAAGAAAGCTTGAGACGTTAACTTCGTTCCTCCTCATCCCTTAAGACTTTATCCTTTTCCCGCTTCTCCGACAACGACGAATTGCTTTCACGACAACCTTCTATTTACATAACCGAGTTTTTGTATAGCGGTTATGGATGCGTCGGTACACAAATATTTATACGTGTATCAAATGAATTGAGGACCCTCAATTTTGGTATCGCGAAAAGTTTTCTCCCCTACCTGATGAGGCATCGTCCCCTCTGTAAAAAGAGCAATTTTTCCCTCTCTCACCAGCTTTGATACCCCACAGAAAATAAAACAGCGGTCTAGAGCTATTCAGAAAATGGAAGGCTTGTTAAATGAGCAGAAAATTAATTAATGAATATTTCACATTTTTTATTAAGAAGAAAAAATAATTTTTTTCGTAATTATTATTTTTGCGAGTACTGCGTGGCTTTCATTCGCTTGAAGGAGGATTAAAGAGATGAGCGTTGAAGAAAGTGTTTTTTCTTTGGCTAAAATCAAAAAAGGATGGACGTTTATGGAAATTCGAAGATATTCAAATTGCGAAAGTATACGTATGTAAGATCCCATTAAAATGTTATCAATCTCTGCTAGTTTTCCGCGCGGCTTTCTTTACTCGGGAGACATACATATGTATATCATCGGTAATATCCGATGAGAATTGCAAGTAGTTAGGTAAGAAAATACGGGTTGTATCTCCGCTTTTTATGCAAAAGTACGCGGTACACGTTTTCGATATCGTTGCGATACTTTTATCCTTCTTCTATCGAGTGATCTATATAACACGTTGTACACCTTTAAGACCCGCAAACAATGTCACTCAAGATCTACATCTACATTCACGATACGTATACAAATTCAGAAAAGAACTGAAGACATGTAAAGATGAAAATTCTTCGTTATACGGGGAGTCTCGTTAAACAAAATTTGATATACAAAAATTCATTAACGAAATTCAAAACTTTTAAAATTTTTCCTAGTGAAAAAAACATGGTCTTCACCTGAATTACGAAATTTTTACGCAACAGAGCTGAAGAAGTGAGATACGACAAGTTGATGATGCTGAATTATTTAAAGATATAGCTCTGAGTGTATAATTTTTCCAAAATTTCTCAGCAACGGCCCTGAAGTTAGGTATCTCGTTATGCTAAAAGCACAATGAGCGTCATCTGCCGATGGTGTATGCGATATTCTCGAGTCCCACAGATTAGATGTGCATACACTTCGTATTGTGTATTATACGTACATCCAGGTTTTGGTATATCTGTGTTGACGCGAATTTCCAAAAGGGTTTCCCGTCATCGTACCAGTAGCAATGCACCGACACTGCCAGATGTCACCCAATTAACTCTGCCTGAGTAACCCATTACTTGCACTATCGGCCATATATATACGTGAAGACCTAAAGATACGTACGGCAAAATTTAGACTCCACTCGTTCCTCCAGACATCCATCAGGATTCAAAAGACTTCTCTCTCGCGAATTAAGCTGTACAGGGCTTAGCAATCATATTTCCAACCAAGAAATATTCAACATTCTATTATGAAATTACATAAATTTTAGCATTCCAAGAACAGGTTAAATAGGGTTCGCTAATACAAAAACGTACAGTACATATCGTTCCAAAGGGGATACTGATTTTTTGATAATTTAACCGTATATCGGCTGATTTTCAATTACCAAAAAACAAAACATTTTCTAGGAAATTCAATTGACTTTCACATGAGTCTTGCCAGTCTCTATCGAATAAGAATTGCAATTCATCTAACTCGAAAGACCAAGCGGATCATCTAAAAGTGATTTTTTTCATGCCACATACAATACGACTATTTTTCCTTTTAATCTGGCTTGAAAATCAGCGGGCTTTACATTTTCTATTTCCCATTCAGAAGTAGTAAAAGAGAAAAGAGAGTATCTAACGTTGATTAAAGAGTCGAGTGCAGCGACAATTCCGCTTTTCAATGACTTCTTGATGTTGGGGTTCTCCATCTTTGATGTCGAGCAATTTTTCCTCCCTATAGAAAAGCCAACCTTCTAAAGATATGTCCTGATTTTGTTTTTATTTTCTCACACCTTAATTGAATGTAAGTTTCCAGTAAAAGTATAGCCACCTTTACCACGATCAACGTCAGATAAAATCCTATTCATTTTGGTGTGAGCTTAGAGGTCTTATACTTTCATGATTATAAATATGGATAATGGATACTTATATCCGATGCGATACGCGATTACTCAATCAGCGTACGGGAATATAATCTCTATCTTCTTAAATTTCTTATTCCTTCCTTTTGTTTCCCATTATCCCTTGCATTTCTAATTCCCTTCCATTGCGCTTGCAGATGTATTACTAACCCTGAATCGCTTTCGCACTTGAGCACGGAAAAACTGCGGAAAACCTGTACACTTGGTGATATTTTTTTTACGTTTTCTGAAGTTGCCACACCTCGGAAATCCCAGAAAAAACGACTTCCCGCTTAGCGTTGACTCGCTAACAAACGTAAGCTAAGCGGTCATCTAACCAAGTATTGTCCACGCTTAATGCAGCTTTTAACTAGGGAGGACCACCGTAGCTCACCGCCTGCTGCTCGCTCACCACCGTCAGTCCATCCAGATAAACATAATCCTGTTGTTCCTAAAAAATGTTTTCACAGCGACCATTCCCACAGCTTTCTCACTGAAATCTCTTTAGATGTTCAATTCACATATTGATTTTTCTTAGGGGACGAAGATAAGAAAATATTATTCGGGACCTTCGAAAGGTCGTACAAAGCTCAAGATCGAAAATTTAAAAATTAAGAGAGACACATACATACATATATATCAGAGCTTGGGAGCTCAGACGAAATGCTAAAGGGCATATAACCATAATATAAAAAGATCATATACTAAACACACGTATACCGAAGAATAATAAAAACTACAATTTGGGTAGCAAAGTTGTATTGTATTAACGAATAGCCAAGATTTCTTAAAAATTATCGTGGACTCCTGGTTTTCTTTGTGTAATTGAAACAGTAGAACCGGAACGTTCACGAGAAAATTTGAACGAAAATTGCGTACAGAGAAGAGGGAAAGTTTTTCGGTTATTTCCCATCCACGTCTTTGGTAACCCTCCGTTTATCAGCCTCCAGGATTTTCTCTAATATATAGACAGTATGAACATATTTTCATCGCCAGAACCAGACGCCCTTTGTTTCATACAGACTCCCCTCTATTACAGAACGAGCAATATTCTCTCTGTTGCTTTTTTCGACCCTTCGCGACGAAAAGCACTGTAATGGAATTGTGAATATTATTCAGTCTCGAATGCGAAGCTCATTAAATATTTTTCTACCATCTGCAATATATGTTCTCGTTTACCTATTTTATACTGTAATTGGAATTATTTCATTCGTAAGTCTGGTACAATCACGTTTAGTGCGTGGCCCTTGGGACTCAAAATTCAATATTGAGTTTGAAAATATATCGAGTTGGTCGAGAAAATAATGATGAAGGGATTAAGGTAGGACTACCGCAAAATGAGTTTCTATAGAAATTTATAAAAATCTGTGTATGTTTTGGTTACAACAATATCTGCTTAGGTAAATTTTTTC
>JAPYYX010003651.1:0-11085 GCA_030522605.1 Cremastinae sp. B BG-2022a | reverse complement strand
ATGTGTTTCATTACCAAAGAAAATGGTCTTTTTCGATCTGCTATATTAATTGATTTTTCGCTTTAGTTTTTGTTTAAACGTGTTTTTAAATCACCAAATGTAATGTTCTTAGCAAATAAAAGACTATTTGATGTTAAATTTTATCAAAATTTGAAATATTGTAAATTTTCACCAAATTTTTGGGGTATCCCATTTTGTCCCCCGTACCCGATTTAGCACTCCCCTCCCCTACCTCCGAATCCCGGAAGCGGAAGATCGGTGAGAAATTGCTGCGTATACGTTCGAGGCTCCTTCCTGCATCGAGCTCGATGAAACATCGCAAACATTGGCCAATAAGCGAAAACTTTGTTTCATTTTCTTTGCTATCTATAAAATCTTGCGCCATTCGTATCATTGCTTGATGGTATTTGATGAGAAAATATATGCATCTATCAAATAATTATGATCCAAGTGAGATTAACGAAATTACATAAAATTCATAGAAAGAAAAAAAATCAAGAAAAAAAATCAAAAAGTGTTACCATGAAGAGTATACACATAATTGAGGAATAAAATAATGTCGTGTCGTGTTGTCGTCATTTATCTGGCGTTGCACCAGAAGGTACGCATGTTTTATTCTTATATAATTAGTTTTTTTTTTCTTTCAAAACTACAAATTTTACTTTATTTATTTTTATCATACATACGCATGTACATACATACATAAATATGTATGTATAAATTGTCTCTGTAATTCTCTTGAACGAAAATGAAAAATATCTATAGTAAAAGTGTAAAATATAATAAAAGTAAAGATAGTTTGAAGGTAAAAATGTTTCAGATTCCGACAGGGTTTCGCTCAATTTTTCTCGTGGTGTCCTGGAGTGCATGTGACGCCGGAGCCATCGCTCTCACGCTCGGAGGCAGTCACGTCGCGCTACAGCTGTACGGGAAGTCCGGAAGCGAATATGCGGATATCAAGGAACGGTACGTTTACCGGGTGGGGATGATCCAGCGATCGAATACCGAGCCCATCGACGCGTATCCTCAGGAAGAGGCTTCATCCTCGAGCTCGAACGAAAAACGACTCTAGAACGACTAAATCTCATTTTGATCAACGATCATTTCCATCATCCCTTGTATCAGAAATCATCAGAAACGAATATCCCGAACAAAAAAACGAAATTTCAATCGAAAGATGGGAAAAAATTTTCTTATTTACCAAAAGCAAATTCCACTAAATAATAATCTTTATAGAATTTTTTATGTTAAAAGTCGAGTCTAATGGAGCACAAGTATAAATAAGAATAAATAGCCTAATAAAATAAAGAAAAAAAGTCGTGTGTTATTTCTTTCATGCTCTATTATTTGGCCTGCAGGCACGGTGCGAATTCCTCTGCACCTGCAACCCACGAGGGGGGGATTCATCAGTCCTAGTAACGATCGGTTTCCGGCTCATCATCGAGGCCACGGCAGACGCTGGAGGCCCCCTCAGCCCCGAGGACACGTGTCTTGACGACAAGAGGACGACACGCAGCATCAACGAGTTCACACCTGGATTTGAGCGAAAAATCTCCGTGTTCGTTCGTTCGTTCGTTCGTTCGTTCGATCGTCAATAGCAAATGTACATTGTATACACAAACGCGCATACATCCACACTACATACAAGAACGAATTTATGAGAAAATTTCAACATTTGAGCAGATCATTTTGTTTCCTCTTTTTTTGGCTGGTGGTGGTGGGTAATCGTGAAACGTTCACAATCCGATTCCGATAAGGGAAAATAAGACGAGAAGAAGATTTTCCAAAATTTGGAGATTAACAAAAAAGGGAGAGAAAGTGATAATTTTTGTTGATATAAATATTTAGGACTATAAAAGACTCGAAATAAAAAGGACTCAAAGTAGTAACATTAAGAGAGACAAAATATCATTTATTTTACGCTATTGTAAATAGACGAAATATTCGAAATCGGATTAATAAATAATTAACCGTTATACTTATTAGGAGGAAAAATGTTTTAAAAGAGTATTCTCGTTCCTTTGACTCACTCAGCAAAAACGACTTTGCTCATAAAATTCAATAACTAACCACTTTTTATCAAGTTTCCAATTTTTTAAAATATTTCATTTTATTATATGCCAATGTTGAATTTTATAATTAAAAGAATTGTTTGTATTTTGAAATAATAATTGATAGGTTAAAAAAGTCAATCCGTTCTTTTAATATTAGAATTTTTTATACGCATGTAAATTTATTCCACAAGTTTAATTGTTTTTAGATACATCTAGCTTTGCAACGAGTATCTATCGGTGCTTTAATTTTCCGGTCTTACGATAATAAGCATTGAGAAAATATTGGGATTTCCTTATCGCAATTCTCGCCAAGACAAACGTTATTGTTTCTGAACTCTTCGCAAACTTCCGACAGACTCGATAATTTCATTTTTTGGAATAGAGAGATTTTCCTTTTTCCTTCACTTTCAATGCAATTATAATGAGGTAAGTTAATATTATTAATTGTAAGCTTTCGATTATTCAAATCTTCCTTGGTCATAAAAAATCTTGATTTTATTCTTCTAATGTGATACAAAATAATTGTCACTATTTCATGTGTTTGACATTTTTTTCTCTCATTAGATACTTATTATTCTTTAAACTTCTCGAAACTTTTACATGTTCAGAGTTAAAAACTGAATTTATTAAAAGGAAAAAAAAATTCACAGCAACATTTTTCGATTACATTTCAATTGTTTTCCACACAAAAAAAAACACAAAATTATCATTGACATAAAAAATGTAATAAAAGGACCAATGATGTGTAGAATAAAAATACCATAATCGATCAGCAACTTTTCAAAAACGCGTCCTAAAATTAGCCTTTTTATTCGGAATAATAAAAAACAGGGACAAAAGATTCGGAAAATAACGATGTAATTTAAGAAAAAAAAATCTATGTCGGAATAGTTGATGTTGTTGTAGAAACTTGTCGAGAAAGCTAGCTCAGTGTACTCTTGCATTTTCAAGCGCCATTCGAAAATTTCAGTCAAAATACATTATTAAAAGAATTTTAAAAACCATCATCCCACAGAAAAATGAATTACTCATGATAAATAAAATGCGGAAGGGAAAAACTTTGATACGTCTGTTTTCGTTGTGCAGAAATGTTAAAAATCTCCTGAAAATATAATTACGAACGTTATCATTAATGTGATACTCATTTTCATTTCTCCATAACATTTTCGTATAATTAAATTGAAGAGAATAAATTTAATATTTTATCATTTATCTTTTTTTATCTTCACGTTCCTGAAAATAAAAAAAAAACACTTGATGGATGTAACAAAATTATTTGGACATTCATGATCCTTGAAAATTCGAAATACAATATCTCGAAAGTTCCAACACAAATTACATCGAGAATTATTTCATTTCAACTGAGTATGGATATTTTAGTGCCAAATTTCTCATGGGAATTGGAATTATTTTTTATATGCCAAAAAAAAACAATCTCACTTATTCTTTCTTTTGTTTGAAATGAAAGAAACTGATTTTCAAGACAAAAAAGTTGGCCAAATTGTTATGGATTGACAATTTGGACGCGAGGATGGGATATCAAAAAGAGGAGGAGAAAAATAATACTCTGGGAAAACCAAACGCTTTGTAACTGATAAAAACTTCACGTATAAAAGACGGCTATATGTATAGGTTGTAAATTAAATTTTAGCAAATACATTTGTAAACTAAAATGGGCCCGTCGAGCATGTGTAATTCCGTTTGTAAGATATGTGTGAATGCGAGTAAACGCGATGGACGAATGCGATTATTAAAATAAAAATTATGAGAAGAAAAGATTTAAGACGTAAAAAAGGCTAAGTAACGAGGAATTGAGTGAAAATTAACGAAAGAGGAAGAAAAGGGACACGAGAGTTTCACTTGTTCATTTGACAGGTCGTTTCGTCGTTCGTTCCAAGAATGAGAGTAATAATTTTATACAGTACTTCACCAAGTCACACGAAAAGTCCGACATCATTGTGACAAAAACATTGTATTGAGATTATAGCACGAAACAAAGTTCCGAATTAAAATTCTATGGGAGATCAATGAAATCAACTTCGGAAAAAATATATTAAAAGTAATCGTCCGAAAACAAAATTTTATCAACTTTTTTCTTATTACAGAATAAATCAGATGAACGTCTCGGAAATGATTATTGCTTTTTTCCATCGAGAGAAATCGTATATATGTTCATTTCATAAGGCCGATGGAATCTGAAAAAAAGTAAACTAATAGCAAGTTTTTTACCACAATTAATTGCCATCTTTTCGTACTTTCAATGAGATTTTGAAAAATTAAAATAATGAGAAATGGCGGTCAGAGAGGACGGAAAATTTTCGATTGTATGAAAGAGAAAAAAAAAAAGAACGAAAACAACATTGAGGTGTAACGAAAAAATTATGTGACTTTTGGAGATGTAAAGTCATAAAAATCAATGTATTTAAAAAAAAAACACTGGAAGGACGATTGTTCCATTAGTGAGAATCAAGAGTTCATACCGTGTAGTACACGTTTTACGAAAAAAAAATTGTAAAAAAAAATCGATCAAATAATCGAATGTCTTAATTCGCTGCTATAACTGTATCCTGTGCTGGATGATGAATCAATAAAACACCTTATTTTTTTCATTTCAAATAATTTATTAATTGCATGTGTGCAGTGCAGTCTTGAAAAAAATTCTTTATTTTTAGATTTCATGCTGGCATCTTGTTTATTTAATAATCAGTAATACGACGTAGCCAAGATCTTGGATGAAATCGCATTCTTACGTTTCCTCTTTTCATGTTTACGTCCGACCAGTTGACACATGCGAATGTCTTCGAGTCCATTCTGTCGATGAACAATTTTCCCTGGAATTATTAAAAAAATGTTCCTCGATATACGTTGTATGTGCGCGGAAAGTGAAAATTGAATCAGCCGTCGTTAAGAAAGAAAGCGAAATAAAGTGCTCTCACCAGTCGATAAAATGAAAAGTGGGAAAAAAAAGAGAACATGCTTATCAGCCGTTGATAAGAAAGAAAATGACAAAAGTATGCTCATCACACTTTGGTGAATACGAAAAATAGCGTGATGAAAAAAAAAATATTGATCTACCTGTAAATGGTCCATTTCGTGTTGCACTATTCTGGCTAAAAATCCTTCAGCTCGCAATGTGAAGGGTTTCCCCGTGGGGTCGAGAGCTTCAACCTCGACCGATGATGCTCTTGGTATAACCGCGGAGAATCCCATTATACTCAAACACTCTTCGGTATCTATCATTCTCGTATAATCAAGAATTTTCATTTTTGGATTAATAAATACTTTCAAAGGCATTTCCTCGATTTTTTGAGCTTCTCGATAATCTTTGTTGAACGCTTCCACGTGACTTTTGTTCACTTCTGCGACGAAAATTTGATACGAGAGACCCACTTGGTTCGCGGCTAGTCCCATTGCATCGTACGATCTCATTACATCCACTAATCGAACTATCAACTGCGCAAAGTTTTTTTTTTTAAACAAAATAACAAAAAAAAAGAAAATAGTTGTGTTTAATAACTTTGGTAAACATCGACATAATTTCAACATAAAATTTTGAGTAAAAGAGAAATAAAATAAAATCGAGTTAAAAAATGTAGACAAAGTATATACCTTCTGAAAGGTTCGTGTATCGATGATTTCCGGTTCGACGTATTGCGCGGGTGAACGCAGAACAGGATCGCCAACCTGACAAGCATGAGTGTACGGCACCGTAACCTGCGACAGAAAATAATTCTGCATGGCGTCCTTTATCGATCCAAAGCTCAACCTTCTCGATACGATGACATTTCCAATAACAGTTGTCCTATTATTTATAGTGAGCTTGAAAAACCTTCGTAACAATGACATTTTTTGTTTTGGGTATAAAATTCACATCTACTCGCCCGCGTTACGTTTTGTTCACGTCCGAACTGAGATCATTTTACGCAACGAGAACAACCAGTTACATGCAAGTCCAGAGGCGTCCCCCCCCCCCCCCGTGTTAAAATTTCTCGCTATTTGGGTAGCACGACAAGTCATTGCGCAGAGAGATGGCGCCATCGCCATCGGTCTAAAAAAAGAAAAAAACGAGCGAGGAAATCGATAAAACAGGATCCCGGACGATATAATACCCACGCGTAAAGGATTAAATTTCATAAATTTCAAGTTCATTACCCAGAATTCCATTATATTATTTGTTTTAGGTTTGTTTGTTTGTTTGTTTTTTTTTTTTTGTAATAAAAAAGAGACTTCAACTATTCACCGTCGATATTGAGGTGTTACATTTTTAGCAGTCGCGGGGTATATTATTTGGAAATCGTGTTTTTTTACGCATTAAATCAGAATAATTTTTTTATTATTATCCTACTTGAAATTAAATGTAAAATGCAAAGTAATAATTTAATTTAATTAGGAAGTGAGAATTATCTGTATTTTTTAATAATGAACGCATCATATGGAATATATTGTTTGTATGAAGCAATTAACGAAGCAGGTTTCATGAACGAAATAACACTATCTGTAAATACTTTTTATTTGACATTTTTGTATCCACGTTTTGTTTGTTGTTCTCGAAGAAAACGTAATCAAGCTGCGCGGTATTTTTATCTACGATTAAAACGAACATTTGTTGTATTCTCTCCAGGTATCGTTTCACTTGTAATATTACAATAATTATAATCATTATTATTTATGTTTCGCATCTTTTATCGAAAAAATATTAACAAAGTGACTAGGTAGTGAGAGCGCAGCCGGTGACGTCGAAGATTTCGGAAAGAACAAATCTTGACAATGTTTTTTTATTCTTTTCTTTTTTTTTTCGATATGTAGGCACGTCGTTGGTAATCGTTACTCTCGCTCTGAACATTATTTTTACTCTTTTTCGTTCTTCACATCCCCGAGAGGCGTGTCTGCTTAAATAAACCAAGTTAAAATAATTATTTACAAAAGAGAAAAAAAAAGAGAAATGAAAATCTGTCCAATTCGATTTTCAGATTATATTCCTCACGATTTTTTCGATCTTCTAAATCGCTTGATGATTCTGGCCATGAAAAATTATTGATGAAATGTAATGATTTCAAAATTGTAAAATATACATTGAGATCGAAAAATCGCGAGATTTGGAAATTTTCGTTTTATCCCGTGTACAGAAATGGGTATTAAAAATGATTGTCAGCACAATTACGTTTGGTTTTAAATTATTATTTTTAAATATTATCGTGACGTTAGCAATTTATTTCATCAATTTCTTACCATTTCTGTTCTCGGCTTACGATAAGAATAAAAGTAACCTGTGAAATAATCGCGTATAACAAAAAATAATACAACAATTCTACTAAAAAATACCATCGTTCTTTTCTTCATTTTTCTTTTTTATTTTAGTATTTTCTTCATTTTCTTGTTTCGTTAGCCATAGTATGGCTCAATATGAGCCGTCTCAGAATATTATTTCATTCGCGAGATTAGTCTTCAGAATTGGTCTATGTTACAAGTTTTCGTCGCTAAGAAATGCACTATACACTGCGTCGTCGCCATTTTCGTCGACGGAAATTCCATTCGGAGCGATTACAGAACAATTTCTTTTCAAATTATTATTTTTTATCCATTATGTTTCCACAATTATTTATGAGCGAATTTGTACTTTGAATTTATTTTGTTTTAAAATATTATTTTGCGAGTTTTGTTGATCGAAAAATCGTTTGACCGAAACCCTGCGCGACTCGAAACTTTTTCACTATGGCAAAAAGACATGAGCAGGCGAAAAAAAGAAATCGAATTTTGTTGTTTAATCGGAAATCCGTTCGTAAATATTCGGGGGATCACCTCCTCCTCGGGTATAACCGACGACGAAAACGACATTTTTACCACTCTTTTATTTCTCTTTCGCATGCGCATTTTCTTCATTCATCACAGACACGCAGGACCAAGTGTTTTTTTTTATTTTTCTTTATTCCGAAAACACAGTCCCGATGATAAAATCTTTTTTTTCCTCTCGTTGAATTTTCTCATTCACCTTCACAATATCGCACTCAGAAATCATTCACGCACATGTATTCACAAAAGAAACGAAATTCGTAATTATTGCTTTTTACATCTATTTACAGAGACTCGCTTCCTTTTATCTCTCTCTCTTCAATTTCCTTTCTCTGGACTGGAGGACTGCCAAATGAATCGTAAGTTACAACGGTAACTATAGCAGCGGAAAATAATTGAAAAGCAAATCAGAGAGAAAGCAGTCCCAAAATTCGTCGTATTCTCAGGTAATAATACTAAACTCATTCATTTTTCCTCTTGGTTTTTTAATCTCCCCGCGATTTTTTTCCATCTTTTTATTTATTTTTCCTTTTCTTTTCTTGATAAATTTTTCAAATCTATAGGTTAGTGTTATTTTCAGTCTCATCACGCTCTTGTTCTCTCGTCATTCTTGTCTTTTTTCCGTTTTTTTGTTCCTCGAACAATTTTGTGCTTTGAGAATAACCGCGATGGGACTATTTTAACGATTTTCGTTTGCGTAACTTTTTTTCGCGTTGATTTTTCCCATCCGATTTTTTGCGGCTTTTCCATTGTTCTCGAGGACAGCGGCTGGTACATGGTCGAAAAAGAAAGAAGGCACTTGTTGGCTCCAGGTTTATTTTCCTCAAAGATATTTTTCGAAAACGATTTTCCGTCAAGACGAAAGTTTCTCGATGATTCGAAGCGAAGGATCATTATATCACGTCTTGTTAATGGACCGTCGAGAGTGCCTCGATGCTGATTTTTTTCTTCACTCTCGAAAATTGGCTCCTTGGGGCGTTCGAAAATTTTTTCGGTCAACGTGTCTCGCTGCGGAGATCATTAGTTGAAAATTTATCTCGGTTGATGTTGAGACTTATTCATGAGAATTTTCATCATTTTCATTGTTTTTTTCTTTTCTTCGCCTGCTTGATGTATTTTTGTCGTTCTGTCCAATTCGTTTGACGGATCTCCACGAGTCCTCATCCACACCAGGTCAATAAACGTAAATCGTCTTGAGCTGATCCTTGAGCTCCGGAGGAATGGCACAGGTCTCAGTTTCCGGCTTTCTCTTCACCAAACGACGCCAGCGTCCACCCAGGTTTTTTCGGAAGCCCTTGGCAAAGCCAGGCCTGTCCGATTGCAGTCCGTGTACAAGGGTATCCTGAAATAAAAATCAAATCCCAAATTAATATTTTTTTCATTATTCTCTCGTTTACAATGATTTTTTTTTTTTTTAATACAAATCTACCTTCGCTCAAGTTTTTCCTGATGGAAAAACGAAAATATACAAATCTTTTGAGCCTGCTAAAAATGTCAAAGAGAAAACATTTTTTTTTTACGTCTGTGCCAAAAATTAAAAAGGGAAACATGTATATACCGAAAACGATTTGGTGACTTACAAATTGGTAGATATAGCGGAGTATATATAGTCAACGTAGGAGATTTCTGACGGAAAGGATTGGATGGTCAAGTTGAGCGAATATGGCAGCGTATATAATATCCTACAATGTTGATTTTTATCGAATTTTCCATTTTCTTTAGGTGTAATCTATATTCATGGAATACTCTACATAATATTTTTTTCCCAATCATTTTTTTCTTCATTTTTCTCATTTCGATTTTTTAATATTTGCTTTTCGTCTCGACGCGCTTGAAATTGTTTCTTATTGCAAATTTTGTACTCCTCTCTTTGATTCTTGTCCGATTTTCTCTTCACGTAGGTATTTTCTCTACCTCATCACTTTTGTTTTTTTTTTTTCTCAGAAAGGCAGAAAATGATCAGTACGGCGTTTTCGAGCTCTTGCATGGCTCCCCTAGAAGCCGTCGTCGAGTTCGCTCGCACGGTCTCGGATATAACACGCAGGCGGTTTACTCTCGTTGCTTCTCATGGCTTGTCGTTTTTTCGTGATCGATAAAACGAGAAACCGTGTAGTCTGCGGGGTTTCTCTCTCTCTCTCTCTCTCTATGTTCTCTCCTTCTCACTCTCTTTTTCTCTCGCTCTTTCCAGTCCTGCCCTCTTCTCCGTGTCTCCCGACACACCACCGTTGCATTTTGGTCGTTGACCCCCCCCCCCCCCCCCTTCCTTTTGTTTCTTTATCCCCCCCCCCCCCTCGCCCCCTCCTTCTTCCCCCCCCCCCCCCCCCCCCCCCCCCCCCCCCTTTTCTTTCGTCTCTTTCGTTTCTCTCTTTCTCTCTCCATCGCTTGAGAAACGTATAACCCCAAGTGCGTGTACAGTTTCGCTCTTCTCTTCCTTCTGCTTTTTTCCCCTCTCGCCTCTTCCCTCTCATTTTTCACCCCATCTCTCTCATTTTCACATTCTCTCTCTCTCTCTCTCTCTCTCTATTCCCATTCGCATCCTCTCCGCGCTCTCGTTCTTTACGACAGACGAACAAGCGCCGGCTTTCGCGTAAACTTCGTTCCCAGAAGTACAGTCGAAGCTCCCGCAATTTTTTCTTTCTCGCCTTTACTTTCATTTTTTACTTGGATTTTTACATTAATTTTCGAATTCTCTAATCATTTTCGTTATCATGTTTCATCGAAATATTTTGATCCGGAATTTTGAACTTTACATTTGTTTTCTACTAATTTCCTGACATTTTTTTGTTTCTGTTTCTTATCAAATTTCATCATTGCAAATTTGAATAATAATTTCTCGAAAAATGTAAACCTTTCACCGCGTTTCTTTCTTCTCTACTAATAATTTCCAGGCCAATGTCAACATGAATGATAAAAAAATTTAGCGTCCGAAGTCACGCCGCGGAAGTGAAACCTATATAGGTGTCACATTAATAATGTATATATGGACCCTTTTTTGAAACTCGTAAAAAATTGTTGAAATTTTGGGTACATTATTTATCAAATTTTTACCAAATTTAGCAATGATTGACTGAACGGTTCAAAAGATATTTAATTCTCAAGCCGTTCCAATTTAACGTTGTCTTCAATGGAACATTGACAAATCCACTTTTAAAAATTATTCAAAATATAATGTTTTGTTCATAATTTTTTCCAACAATCAGTATATAGGGTAAGGGGGTAAAAATTTTCAATATTTCTAAAC
>JAPYYX010003650.1:0-10138 GCA_030522605.1 Cremastinae sp. B BG-2022a | reverse complement strand
TAGTTTTTAAGATTAGTTATAAGATTAAAATATTGTTCATATAATGTACGCCTATTTTTGTCCTATGGGCAACCAGGACATATAAATAAACCAAACAAATAAATTCAAGGACTGATATGAATTTTGAATCATTTGAAATATTCGATTTGGACAAAAAAAAAATCGATTTAATAAGATTTCTCTCAATAGAGTACAGATTTTCTTTTATTTTATAAGAATGTACCCAAAATTTTAAAAGATTGCACATGAAAATAAATAAAAAGTTACAATTCTAAACAATAAATGTATATCGTCCAATGGTTATAGATTATAAAGGCAATCTTGAGAATATATTTTCGAGAGTGTATTAAGATTAATTTTTTGACACCAATGAGATAAACATTCCAGTGATCCAACATATATAAATATTTGAATCCATTTATTCAAATAATTAAGCAGAAATCGATAGTTGAACATAATTTCAAACTATGCTATAACATGTTAAAATCCTAATTATTAGGATATCAATGTTCAACTACAAGGATGTTTATATTAGAAACGTGAAAAACTTAATTAGTTGCTCACCTTGAGAATCCTTGCTGTAGTTCGATTGACGTTCAATGTTGTGTTTTGATTTATTTTCACCCAAAAATGTTTTTACGCTCCTGGGTAAATTTGGATAATCCTTTCTCCGCAAAATATCGAGCAAGGATTGCAATTTGGAGTGAGGAATTGGAGGATCCAATAAAGCCCATTTTCTGATACTGTCGATGGTGTCAATTTCATCATTTTCTATCACCTAGTCATCTGATTCGTCTAGATCGATCTCACATTTTTGAATCGCGATATTATTATCGTTATCTGGATTAACATCATCTTCGTTACTATTCTCCTGGACATGATCAAATTATTGTTGCTGTTCTTCACTTTGGTTCGTCTCATTGTACTGGAATTAACCTCAAAGTTTCGACAGCGTGCATCGTTTTTATATTCTTGCATGTCTGAATTCGATTCCGACTTCTCGAAGTGCGAATTATTATTGTTCTCAGATAATAGTTGACACGTGACACCTCTTTTTACTCGAAATCGAGTTTTTTCCTCTTTTTTTCGTACTGCTTTCAACATTATGAGCGTTTACCCTTGATCGAAAAAAAGCGAACTTAAATATTACTATATCACATACAAAACTAATAAGTCAAATCTATAATGCTCCCAGATATTGAAAAATTACATTTCTCAATTCAAGATACAAAAAAAATAATCTTACGTGAAGATAAAAAAATAACAAAAATATCAGGATCAGAGATTATGTACGTTTCGTATATTTTTGACAGTCAACAGGATGTTGGCGGGAAAACATAAAAATACTGTTGGCTATCGTTTTTGACCAATAGCAGATCAGCAGATGAGAAACAAAAGAATTCATGACATACAAAAATTTCACGATACAAATTTTTTATTCTATTCGATTCACTGTTCAAAATTTTGAATTAATATTATTCAAAATGAATTCCAATGTTCAATAATTTTGTTGATAAAAAAAATTATTAATAACAATAATTTTATTACAATCGAAAAAAAGATTTCGAGTAATGCAGAGAATCGAAAAAAAATGAAATAAAATAAAAAAGAGAGAAACAAAGTTGTATTGGTAGATGGTTGGCTCTCGTGTACGAAGAACAAACAAAACGAGAGCCAATGGAGAAGAAAGGGTGGAACGATCCGGTGTTTATCTTTTCTTCTCGTTATCGTGGAAGCTGCGAAGGGGGATGCCACGATCCTCGATTTCCTCGTGAGTCCTCCTTTTCCTCGACGCCGAATCCTCAAAAACGATCTTCGCGCATACGTCCTGCTCCTCGTGAGCATCAGCGAACAACAAAACCGAAAAATAAAAATGCACGCTATTCATCCTTATCTTCTCAGTCGACGATTAACCGTCATCCAAACTTTCAGATTCATGTTCGAGGTCATAAAAAATCTTTCAAATAAAACAACAATATTCATGATAATTTTATGCTTTTTTCTTCTTGGTAGTCACAAGGGTGAATAAATTTTTATTTTTGGAAAATTATGACAGAAAACTTTTAAAAAGTCTTGGAAAAGTCCGTTTAATTTTTCAAGTAAAATTATTTATTTTTAGTTTAAATTTGATTCTAAAAATAAGAAAGTGAAGGATAAAATAAATTTAATGTTACGTGGAAAATTGAAGAAATCGGAGCAGGAGGACAATGGGAGTGAGGGCAAGCAGAGGAGACCGAAATGTGCACGGTGCAGAAATCACGGACTTATCTCGTGGCTGAGAGGACACAAGCGTGAGTGCCGATACCGGGAATGCATGTGCGCCAAGTGTTCTCTCATTGCCGAAAGACAAAGAGTAATGGCAGCTCAGGTAAATATTTTTTTGTGTACAACAAAATATATGATCAGATTTCTTCATGAATTCTTTTAAAAATTAAACATTCGCCAAAAAAAATTAAACGTTATAAAATTAAGAAACTCGGATTTTAGATTGACATTTAAATTACGAATCTTAATTATAGGCGATGAGCATCAAAATACCGAGAAATTTCATTAATTCGAATGCAAACGTTTTTGACATTCTACCCAACATAATAAATGTTACAAAATAAAATAAAGATAATATTTAAAAAACAAATAAAATAAAAAAATGATAAATATTAATTTAATAATTATAAAAATAAAATAAAAATATTTCAGTACACGAAACCGATCAAAATATTTAGTGAGAATTTAACAGTTAAAAATCAGTGAATTCAAACTTGATTGACTTTTTCATCTAAAAGTACGATTCGTACTAAATTGAAAAAGTAACAATATCTATTCGAGAAAAGGAATGACAGTGATGATAAAGCAAAATCGCGTAAAATTTCATCGAATCTCATCAATCGCATTTCCGTCGTAGATTCTAGAGTTAAAATCCATTAAGCTGGGGTATAACGTTTCATTCGTGTTTGCGCGAACATTACGAGGACACTCGATCTTCTATCCACAATATAAGCTTTCAATCCATCGAGATGTACATTCATAAATTTGCTTCCATCCTTCGTATCTATTTTTTCTATCGATTGTCATGCGGCCTCTTATTACGCCAGTTGGATTTAACTAAAAAAAAATTTTCTCCTAAAAAGCTTTCAAATCTCAAGAAAATTTAGGAAAACAAATTTCAATTGAAAGTTTTTTAAAAATATTTTTAAATCAAAGTAAATAAATATATAAATAAAACATAAATAATAAATACATTTTTTATGAAATTAAAATTTTTAAATATTTTTTTTGTAATTAAAATAAATTATTCTGATCCAAAAGGTAGCACTGAAAAGACAGCAAGCTGCTGAAGACGCGATCGCACTCAGTATGGCAAAAGTTGCAACGGGACAAAAGATGGATCGTCTTCCGCCTGGAAAAATTTTCGGTATGTCCGTGACCGAACCGAACTCGACGAATTTATCACCGAGAACGATTATCACTGAAACGAAAGTTTCTTCAAAGGAAGAAGATGCTTCGTCTCGATGCGATGACGAAGAAATAACGATCTCCGATTCTTCATTAATTTGCAAAATCCCAAGTGGAAATCCTTTGGTAATTATTGTCTAATTTATAATCAAAATATTTTATGCATAAGATTATGGCTTTTTTTAAAATTTACCGTTTCAAATTATAAATAGCAATAATAAGTTTTTACGATTTTAGAACATTTTTTAAATAAAATTAGAAAAAAACTATCTTCTAAGCCCCTAAATCATTCAAATTTTGGAAAATTGTTTCTAAATCTGTAAACGATGTCACAATAACATAAAAATTTGCTTTAGAAATATTGATAAATAAAATAAAATGAAAATATTTCAGAAGAAGGAAGACTGCGATCTTGGCCCAGCGAGCGCCGGAAACGGAAATGATTCGGAATGTGCGGTACGTGGAAAAGAATCAACTTCCGTTTCGCAGACTTCGGTTGAGACGCTCGCTCGATTATTTCCAAGTACGAAGTTGTCGGTTCTGCAATTGGTTTTGCAAAGATGTGGTCAGGATTTGTTGAAGGCGATTGAGTATTTTGCGAACGAGAACGGAATGGAGAACGGGACGTCGAGGACGTCGGCGTTTCGTCCGCCGCAAAATTCCTTCACAGAAGTGTCTCGAACTTCCGGTACGGATTTAAATCCCGGCGTATTTCCGCTAGGGTCACTGTACTCGAATTTCTCGAGGAATCATTATCCCGAGAGTTATTATCTGCTGAATATCGTTCCGGATCAATTGTCACGTGGTCTCGTTTCCGGTGAGCTGACCGGAAGTTGCACCGGTCACTCTCATCAAAAGGCCTCAAGCTCTCACGAGCAGGATGGACTCGCTTTCAGCCTCCAGTACAACAATTACTTCAGCACGAACGTTCAGCAACTTCGGGAACACGGAAATCGAAGCGGCTTGCTCCATCTGCCTCCGATTCTGCCGGGAATCCCCTGTGTCCAGCCCAACTGCACGCAGTGTTATAAATTTCTGTAAAAAAATCAGTTTCTTTAATTTATTTGTAATCGATGTGGAAATTATTCATAATTTGCATTAAACAATTCAGATTGACGTAAAATTGCAAAAATTGAGTAAATTTTGTGCAAATTTTATTTAATTTAAAAATTAATCAAAACTCTCTGTAACTATGAAATTATTGAATATTGATTAAATCACGTATAAGCGAATAAGTAATCGATATTTCAATGAAGTTTTTTTTATTTTACAGTTTGTTTAAATCTGTAACGTATTTCAATCTTGTATTTTTGTTCAATAACAGATCTCGAACTCTTTTCTGAAATTCGAAATCAAATTGTGTCAATTTTCAATTAATGAAAATAAAAAATTATCGTTTAGTCGAAAATAAAATCAAATCTTGCAAATAATTTTCTTCTCTTTAAATGTTTGTATAAAATTCGAAAAAAAGATAAACAAGATTTTGCCAGCGCGAGACGAAAGAAACGAATGAAAATAAGATAAAACAAATTTGTATAATTTGCTTAACAAATAAAAGCTCGTCCACGAATTTTCTGTTATTTTATCTGTTTTTCCCCATCGGATTTTCTTCTCGTATTCCTTCGGAGTCGAAGAGCCGGGGGCGGAAATCCGATGGAAGTGATAGGGCGTGACAAATCGAATTAGTAAGATTATAGGAAGCTCGTGCAAACAGTTTTCGAGGTTTTACGAATGTGTACGAATGAACTCGAAGAGGAGAAATCAACGCCTGGAGGGTTTTCTTTTCATCGGACAACTTTTTCTTCCTCCCTATTCTTTTTTTTTAAACAAGAAGAAAGGAAAATACGGTTCCTTTCGCGATTCCTTCGGGACGCGGCACGTATTCGGTTCGTGTGTTGAATCGTTTAGCAGATTTTTCTTCACGAGAAAACGTCACGAAAGACTCCATTTTTCGTTGATTTTTCTCATAAAATCACCGTCGAAGAAAATCTCCACTTTCGTCATCACTCGGAATGGTCAAATGGCTCGGAACACTGCAAATCGTGACAATTGAAGTTATTATTACCGTTTAAACGATACAGATAAACTCGTTAATCGCAGCCAGATTTTTTGCATACATTCAAATTTTTTTTCAACATTTTTTATCGATTTTCGTACGACATTCGACACAAAAATGTCGAAGAAATATTTTTCATCCTTTTAAAAATCTCGTCAAAGCTGGTACTCAATTTATTAATTCTGAATTATCATAAGCAATTTGTCTTTATTACAAATTATTCTGGAAAAATTGATTGTACTCGTCTTAACAATTTTTTGAAATTAGCTAAACGTTTTTTTTCTTTTCGTACGAGATTCCGCACTTAACAATCCTAACAAGTGTGAAATATTCGGTGTTGCACTTTCGATAGTTTTGATCGAATTTGATCACCGAAAATCGAGAATAAAACATTTTTTAAACTTGTTTCGAAATTCCTTGTACACGTTGGCACACGCGTGTGCAATACTTTACTTACTCTCACTTGCTCGCGACTATTTACATTTTACATCTTATCTCGAATTTAAACACGTGAAAAATATAGAATGAGGGTGAACTGTGAGGGATGCACAACGATCGCCGAATTGACTTGGTTGCTCAGAAGCGTAGATGAGGTTTGTTCTTGATCATGTGTCTGAAATAAAAAAAGATTTTTTTATAAGATTTGTAATATCTATTTTATGATTTAAATCTTATAATAGTTGTGTAATTTCTTTCTATCTAATAAAGATAATTCTGATCAGTGAAGGATCAACGATTGCTACATTGATGAACGATAATTTATGGAATTCCAACTAACAATCAGTATAAAAATTGTATTTTTGTTAAAAAACATCTTAAATTAATTTTTTAAGAGCTTTTACGTTGAAGTAATGTCATCGTGATAAATAACATCTTTACTAACTTGTCGAGATGTTCCCAAAACATCATCAACGCCGCTCTGTCCAAATGTCGTTTTTCTCTGCTCAATTCAATGACCGTCACTGCCCAGCGAGCGACATTCGCGTCCAGTTTCATTTCATCGTATTTCAAGTGGAATGCGCAGACTGTAAGAATCGAGAATATTTTAAATTAAATATGTGAATGGCAAAAAGATATAAATTAATCTATCAAAACTGGAAAACGTTGAAATAAAAAAATATTTATAAACGGCACGTACTTATTTAGTAAAAAGATATGCATAAATAAAAAGATATTCATAAATATGCACCTTTGGAAAATATTTCAACAGGATTGCCATCGAAGGGCCATCCTTTGAATTGCCATGCTGGTCCCATAACGAAAACAGCAACGACTCGGTCCCAATCGGCATTTGTTAGTTTAGCAGGCGTGTCGATAACGCGATAAGGCACGGTGAGTCCTCCGTCCTTCCTGCGCTGCAGCAGGACCTCATTTTCCCTTTTACAGCCCGCGGCGCGTTTCTCCTCGTTGCTGACGTACTTGAGCTCCTGAAGAATATCTTTGGCGTTGTACATCGTGATGAGAGACGTATTCGCATTTGGAATAATGATGATAGGCGTTCTACTCGGTCTCTTGTTCTGAGCGGCCTGCTGAGGCGTCAGTTTCGCCGCGGAGGTTGGCAAAAGACCTGAAGTCGGAGTCGCTGAAGGATTTGTGATCGACGGCTTCCTGACCGCTGGATTAGTCCCCTCTGTCACAGATTTCAATGTCATTCCGTGATAAGTTCCCATGGTATCGATTTTGAATCCCTCCGTTTCCTCCTTCTGCCTTATGAATCTCTCCTGATCGTAACGATTGTAAACAGCGGGTTGAGGCAGTGGCCTCATCGGCGTTGACCGCGGTGTTACCATCGGCGTCGGCGCCGATGGTCCCTTCTGCCTTCCTTCCTCCCTCGCTTTTATACTCTGCAATATCGCAAAAATGTTCTTCGCGAAGACCTTGCCGCTGCTCTGCAATATCGTCGCCCTCGTTCGCCACTGTCTCTCCCTCGAAACTATGTCCTTCGTGTCGTCAACGTCCAGGTCCAGGATCACCCGGAGATCCGAGCCCATTCCGATGTCGTCGTTCTCCTTGATCGTCGTGCGCTTCTTGGCCAAACGCTTCGCCTTTATCGCTGCTATTTTTTCTACCGACATCGCCTCTGAGAGGGATTTTATGTTGTCCACCGTCACGGAAGCTTCCTTGGGAGCATCCAGCCTAGCCGCTAATTGTTCTTTTACTTTCTGAACGTGAGTCTCCTCGAAACGAGGTTTTTTGGACGAGCCGCTCTCCGTACCATCCTCCGCTGTTCTCTTCACTTGTGTCGATAATCCTATCGGTGCTGATTTGTCTATGGCGGCCGAGTTTGCTGTTTCTCCGTTGAGATACGCCAGCAGATCTTTTCTGTCCGGACGTCGCACAACGGGAATATTCTCGGCCGCCGCTTGACGTACGTATACTGGATGCGTAAGTTGTACATGTTTCAGAAGGAATAATAGGCATTCGAGTGTGTAATATTCCTTCGCATTTCCTTCTTTTCCAGAACTGCAATTAAAGAAAAAATAAAAACAATCAATTTTTGTTAAGTTTGGATATAAAATATTGTAGTCTTTTTTTTGGATGCAATATCTTTCCAGCTTATGAAAGAATGATGCATAATAAAAGTTTATAAAAGCCAACAGACTTCGATGAGAATACTCTTCGACACAAAAGGTCCAATTGCAATTATAAAGTTTTTAATGTTCTCCGTAATGACTGTCAAAACTTTTCGAACTCCTTAATCTTCTTCTGTGTTTACGTGATAATTTTTTTGAGTGATAAACCTTGAAGCTTGAAAATATTTAAACCACTCAGAGTAACAAGAATATTAATAAAACAAATTTATTTACAAAATATTTTTATTTTCATTTAAAGTTGAAAGTACACGATAAACTTGTGATACTACATTGAGAATTTGGAAAAAAAATCGACTGCATGTCAGACTTTTTGTGTGAAATCATAAAAATTACTGCAGTACGAGATCAAGCAATGATTTTTATAATTTCCATCATCATGTGTCTCGAGGGAAAACTTTACCATACGAAATGAAAAAATAAAGTCTTTTTTTGAATGCAATATTTTTCCAGCTTATGAAAGAATGATGCATAATAAAAGTTTATAAAAGTCAACAGACTTCGATGAGAATAATCTCCGACACAAAAAGTCCAATTGCAATTATAAAGTTTTTAATGTTCTCCGTAATGACTGTCAAAACTTTTTTGACTCCGTAATCTTCTTCTGTGTTTACGTGATAATTTTTTTGAGTGATAAACCTTGAAGCTTGAAAATATTTAACCCACTCATAGCAACAAGAATATTAATAAAACAAATTTATTTACTAAATATTTGTGTTTTTATTCAAAGTTGAATGTACACGATAAACTTGTGATACTACATTGAGGATTTGGAAAACAAATCGACTGTATGTCAAACTTTTTGAGTGAAATCATTAAAATTACTGGAGTACGAGATCAAGCAATGATTTTTATATTTTCCATCATTATGTGTCTCGAGGGAAAACTTTACCATACGGAATGAAAAAAAAGTCTTTTTTTATGCAATATTTTTCCAGCTTATGAAAGAATGATGCATAATAAAAGTTTATAAAAGCCAACAGACTTCGATGAGAATAATCTCCGACACAAAAGGTCCAATTGCAATTATAAAGTTTTTAATGTTCTCCGTAATGACTGTCAAAACTTTTCGAACTCCTTAATCTTCTTCTGTGATTTACGTGATCATTTTTTTGAGTGATAAACCTTGAAAATATTTAACCCACTCATTGTAACAAAAATATTAATAAAACAAATTTATTTACTAGATATTTTTATTTTTATTCAAAGTTGAATGTACACGATACTTATGATACTACATTGAGGATTTGGAAAACAAACCGACTGCATGTCAAACTTTTTGTGTGAAATCATAAAAATTACTGGAGTACGAGATCAAGCAATGATTTTTATAATTTCCATCATTATGTGTCTCGAGGGAAAACTTTACCATACGGAATGAAAAAATAAAGGAAAACAGAAAACAAAATAAAAACGAGCGACGCATAACCCAAGCAGTGTCGAGAATGGAGCACCGAATTGTTTTTAGCACTCACCCGTAAGTTAGGTAATTTGTTTTAACATTTTTTGGCCACGAGAACTCGCCGAAAATAATTTCATTTTCTCGTTCAATAATTTCTTTTTTATTGACATTGTATTGTCGAAGAAGAGACAACGGATCAGCCATGTTTATATATTTGCACTAAACACTAAACAAGTATTTACGGACCCACTGGCTGCACGTACGAATAGCCGAGTGAGGTTGGAAAGTAACCTTATTGCTACGATAGATTGAAGATTGAAGAGCAAATGTTCCTTTTGTCTACGAGTTCGAAATAGTGCCACGGGGCGCGCTGTCTGGAAATTCTTATGAGACAAATTTTATGTCGGTAATTCAGCGCTCTGCTGATAACGTATAACCAACAGTCGGTAATGTAGCTTTTTCACAAAACTTTTTTCTAAAACATATTCAAAACTCAAAAAAACATTGATTAAGAATTTATAGAGATTATTTTGGAAAAGTTTAAGGTATTCCTTGCGCGAGGGGCCGTAAATTGTTGGCGCATAAGAGGGGCCCTCTAAAAAATTTTATTGAACCGTAATTAATATCAGTGAAATG
>JAPYYX010003649.1:0-10143 GCA_030522605.1 Cremastinae sp. B BG-2022a | reverse complement strand
GAAAATTGAATTTGTTTCCTTCAATTGTGATTAAAAAACAAAAAATTCAGCATATTTAAACCCTTGGAATCGGAAATTTTTCTTAAGTACCCCATTTCGTCCCCTCCCCCCTCCCCTATAAATAAATAAATAATGAAGACTAATTATAAATAATAACAAAATCTTGATAATTTCAATAAAAACACAAAAATTAAATTTACTAACATATAATTTAAAAAAAAGTCATTTAAATTATAGAACACGCACCCAATTTAATTGGAAGCGCTCCTATAAAGCAATAACAACAATAATAGCATAATGACGATGCAATCTGATCGAACCTGAAATCTTCCCTGAATGTTGAAATCTCCTCGAACGTTGAAATGCAAAATATATCCTGAATAAGAGACACGTCGATAAGAAAATTGAAACCAGGCTCGTTCATAAGTCCGCTGGGATCTCATGGGGACGTTATAATGCAATCAAGTGCACGAGAGCGGACGCGTCTCACGCGAGCCCTCTCTCTCTCTCTCTCTCTCTCGCTCTCTCTCTCGATAATGAGCTCCCATGTTTGTTCGCGAATTGTTTGCGCGAGGCCATCATTGTTTACCCTTATCCCTCTCCGCCCTTCGTCAATCGAGTTCGATCGCGCGCACTCTCGAGAGCACGTATACTTCGGGCTTTGGGACGCACACGAGCGCGCTGCCCTGTCGACATGCATGCGTGCTATAATTGAAAACATACACGCGCGCGTTTTCGAAGTCCCGATCGTCCAATGATTCTGGCAGCGCTGAAGGACTTTCCGCGAGCTAATCCATTATCCTCGCGGAGCTCATATATGAGGCTCGGGCTTATCGCGTCGAATCGTTGGGCCGCGCGATCGCGCGCGGTCCGTACGGTACGAGAAAACGAGACGGTGCTAATCAGCCGCGTCACGATCGCTCGGAGGCCGCGCGCTCGACACGTGCGCGCGCGCGCGAGCGAGCGAGCTTCCACATATATACTCCGGCGATACTGGAGCGCAAAAGTCCTGGTGTGCGGTACTCCGATCGTCGATCCGATCGGTATTCCATCGCTGGAATGTCCACCCGCGAGAATGCTCCTTCCGAGACTTCTCGTGATATTTTTTCTCGTGTTGTACAGGGTGTCGCGGAATTCGATCCTGGAAACGAGAGAATAAGATTTTTTACGTTCAATTTTTCAGGACGAGAACATTCCGAAGAGTTTTTTTCGCGGGATGGTCGAAGTATCGATATTGGAGAGATCGAAAGCGCGGGAGTCGGTGCGCGGTGCACGTGACCGATTGGGAGATTTTTTTTTTTTCTATGATTTTTCGATGTGCGTTTGGATCGATGAACTTCAAAACATATTTCAACTCAATATTTTAGTAATATTGTATTTTATTTATAATGATATTTTATTTTTGTGTTTTTTGTATTATATTTTTTTTGTTATTAGCGTTTACTAGTCGGACATCCTGTATATTCCTGTCATACTGCACTTATTTATTCCTTCCATACTCTACCCGAAGAGATTCTCGATCTTCGCTTAATTGACAGAATACCAAGAGCCCACTCCTTGCACCCTCGATTTATGTCCTTTCAATTATAAGTTTCACCAACAATCGCGTGCCTAGATAAACACTTTTTATCTTGCGTAGATGCGATAAATTGCTGAGGAGAAGGCGCCGTTAATTTAGTTACTGATAAGAGTCTCCATGAGATTGAGAAAAAAATTTCACCCGAGAAATATTCGTGAGATGCATACTTAATGCTGAAAAATTAAGCTGTACAATTTTTCTCCTTTTCAGCCTGAATATCATATTACAATTTAATTATGGTAATTATAATAAAAGAGAATAAAATATTATATCAGATGCTAGTAATTTGTAATAAATAATTTTTATGCTATAAAATAATATAATTTTATTTTATACTGAAAAATAATTTCATTTTATTTTATACTGAAAAATAATTTCATTTTATTGTGAAATACCTAAAATAATTTTAAATAATTAAAAAATATTTTTGTTGTAACAAAATGTACGACATTTTTAATTTATCCGTTTTTAATTTGGTTGAAATTATTTTTGTTTCAGGTGAGTAAAGAAATCAACAATTTTTACGATGTCGATGAAATTTGCACCAAAAAGACCGTGGAATCTGTAAGTTTTTAATGAGTTTGATATCTTTTTAACGTATTAAAGTAATGTTTTCTCTATCTCGTTAAACTTGGCTCAGAATAACGATCTAATGACGAGAAATTCCATCATTCAAGGAGCATCCTGCCATGAATAAATTAATGGCGAGCACTATATGATAATAATAATAATAAATCGCGAAAAACGATTCTGACTGTAAAACGGAATTAGCTTTTCACTTACACCTCGGGGAGGAACAAAAATTTACTTTCCGGTGTAGAATCTGCGCCAGAATATTTACGAGCATTGGGCGACAATTTTGAACACGACATGCACGATTGCTACCCTAAAAAGTTTTAATTTCAGCAAAAAATTAACCAATAACTTTTTTCAGAATTTTTTTTTATCACATTTATCTATAAATAAAAATTTTTCAAATTTTGTAATATTTTTATTCAATTCAATATTTTTTTAATTTTTCATTTTTTACCTTCCTCTAATATTCACAAGCTTATTCCGACATGCACGATAGCTACGCTGAAAAGTTTTAATTTCAGCAAAAAAATTAACCAATAACTTTTTTCAGAATTTTTTTTTATCACATTTAACTATATAAATAAAAATTTTTCAAATTTTGTAATATTTTTATTCAATTCAATTTTTTTTTAATTTTTCATTTTTTCACCTTCCTTTAATATTCACAAGCTTATTCCGACGTAGCAAGGACCGGAAGTTCATCTTTTTTTTCGAGACTGAAAAATCAACGAAGAGGTAAATCGGCGAGGTAAATAGAAAGGATAAAGTAAAAAGAGAAAGAGCTAAGAAGATGAAAAAAAAGACAGAAAAATATAAGAGAAGAAAAGCGAAAAAAGTATTCAGCTTTTGATTAACGCTCCCGTTAAAGCGAGACGGAAAAATTCACGAGACAGGAAGTTCCCTATCGGGATTTCCCCTCGGTTCGTTCGTCTTCGCTCGAACGCTAAAATCTCGCGGTAGAGTCTCCCACGGAGGACGTCTCGGTAACGTCAATTCGCCTCTTTCTTTTCGCCTTTTCCTCCTCCTCCTCCTCCGTCCAGCCTCGTCAATTCCGCTCGCACTCCGCACTGGTGACGAAGTACTTAAAACTTTTTTACGACTCCTCCATTGGAAGGCGAGCGGAGCCAACAGGAGCCGGGAGACGAGGCTTGGCTAACATAGAGGACCCGATGAGAACGAACCTGAACAAACGACGACTCTTTCAGCCTCCGGGATAACCCTTTTCTTATATTTCCCTCTCCCTCGCGAGATTTGCCTTTCGTTATGCTGCACGACAGTGCTCGAGAAAAAAACGAGACTGGAAAAAGTACGTAATCGTAATAGAAACTCCAGACAAATTATTTTATCTCGATAAATGTGAATTATTGAGATAATTTTGAAAATCGAATTTTTGATATTTTTATTAACTTTCAAAATTTTAATATTTTTATTCAATATTTCAGTATTCATTTTCAAAGCAGGACAGTGCTTGAGAAAAAACGTGGGTGCAAAAAGTACGTAATCGTAAAAGAAACTTCAGTCAAATTATTTTATCTCGATAAATGTGAATTATTGAGATAATTTTGAAAATCGAATTTTTGATATTTTCAATATTTTAATATTTTTAATATTCAAATTCATTTTTAAAGGGCGACAGTATTTGAGAAAAAACGAGACTACCAAAATTACGCAATCGTAAAAGAAACTCGAAAAAAAATTATTTTGTTTCGATAAATGTGAATTTATTTTGATATAATTTTGAAAATCGAATTTTTGATATTTTTCCATTGGTTCAAATTTTTCTGATTTTTATTTCAAAATTTATTTTCAAAAATTACTTGAAATCCGCTAAATTTTACGAGAGCATTTCCAAAAATGGTTGCAGACCTTCGCTGAGCTTTTTTCTAGGGAAAAAATACTGAGGAGGAACGGTAGCGAGATTCGCAAAGGTAAGAGGGAACGAGTGAGACTCCGAAAGTCACGAATGGACTGTAAATCACTTGGGGATTAAAAGGGCGCTACTCCTGGCACACGGATTGAGTCTCAGCACATATAACAAAGTCTGCGTTGTAAAGAGAAAAAGAGAGAGAGAATAAAGATCGAGAGAGAGAGAGGGAGAATCGAGAGAAAAAAAGAGGGAAAGAAAGGAGAAGAAAAAAATCAAGAAGAGAAAGAAATGAAAAGAAATTCACAAAATGGTGAGCGGGTATTGAGAGAAAGAGAAAAGCCTCGACATAGATCGATCTTCATGAAAGCAAAACAAGCATCAGCGCCGAGGCCAATACTAAATTACTTTCGAATTCCCTCTGCACGCTGCCACTCTATTAAATCCCAATCGTCACGTATTTTTCACTGCGGTTTTTGTTCCCCCAATCCTATACGCTCTTCCTCCTGGAGAAGAATTTTCATGTCACATTCGATGCCGTGTTTTCCCATTGAGGCGATATTTCCTAGTAAAAAAAAACCGAAATATAATTCACTGCAAAAATTCAATGCATAAAAAGAAGGTTCGAAACGTCATAGAAGTGTGAGAATCGTCCTGTAAAATTCAGTCAACACACCCTACAGAATAATTGTAATTTTTTTTTATAAATCTGTGTCTAATAAAAATTTATTTTACAATAATAAAATTTTTACGTCAGAATTTTCATCGAATCACAAAATTTCAAAAAATTTTCTAACTTTGATACAATTTTGAGGGCGCAAAGATCGCGTTATCGCTTAATGACAACAAAATTTGCAGACGAGATCGTGAGGTGCGAGACCTCGCGAGGATTACCCCGGGTCCCTCGGTGCGAGTAAAGACGTACGCTCTCGGGATTAGAATGAGGAAAAGGATCAATCGTGCTCGTTGGTTCATTTCGTGAAGCTCGCTCTCTCCCTCTCTCCCCGCGTCGTGCGCTCTCTCCGAATTGATTCGTTCCCGCGGTCGAAGCCTATAAACCCACCGAGGAATGATAAATGTCACTTATAAATAACGTTGCCAGTCCGTATCCTTTATTTGAAACTTAGTCACGGGTGTGCATTGCGCGAGTTACAGCCTCGGTGCATAATTTATATGACTGCAGAAACGGTAATTTATTGGTTTACCGCCGGGTCGCTGTCTCGTGCTGAAGACTCGCGCGCGTGCAAAATGCGCGAGCGTCGATTTGGAATGTCTTCCCCCTTTTTTTTTGTTCTCTCAGTACTCTCTCGTTCTCAAACCCTCTTTTTTCTTTTCTTAATTCTCTTTTCCTCCCTCTCGACCAGGGTCGAGGAAGATCCTGGACAAACTTTATGACGTCCCTTTTGTGACGAATGGCAAGACGTTTGTTTCCACAGTTATCCTGAGTTTGCTCGAGGATTCTTTGAGTTCTCGTGGAGTCTCAACGAAACGCATATATCGCGCGAACGCATCGTCGACGGGATAATCTTGTAACACGAAAAATCACTATTGTCAATTTTTTTGCTATTTAATTATATAGGGGGCAAAATGGGGTAGTTAAGAAAATTTTCCGATTCCACGGGTTCCAATATGCTGAATTTTTTGTTTTTTAATCACAGCTGAAGGAAACAAATCAAATTTTCAGCTGCCCATGAGAAAAAATAAATTTTTTAGCCATCTGCTATGTTTTTATTTGATTTTTGATTTTTATTTTTGTTTGAATGTGTTTTCGAATCACTAACAATAAGTATAATGTTCTTGGCAAAGAAAACGCTATTTGATATTAAAAATTATCAAATTTTGAAATATTGAAAATTTTCACCAAACCTTGTCCCCTTCTACCCTAATTTATATTTTATATTCTAATTTTTTAAATCGCTCAGTTTTTCGAGAAATAATTCGTTTTGTAGAAATGAAAGTCGACCGCAAGAAAAAAAATTGCCTCGTTGTAACTTTTGATATTCAACACGAAATTGTCATGTTGTTCAGGCTCGAATTTATTCGAAGGGTGATCTCGGGGATAGAATCGATGCGGGAAGCCTCAAGGTTGTAACAAAGCGTTCTGGACCACAATTGCTCCTGTACCGATGTTGGCAAACTCGGTGAAGAACCGAAGTTCTACCGGGTGGTATACCGCGAGGAGATTATAATTTGCTCGCGAAAGAATAAACGTTTACCAGTCGCTCTCTGGTCCTGCGTACGCCCACCTCGTGAAAGAGAGACAATAACCGGTTGCGAGTACGGGCGCAGCATTGTTATCCGGAAGATAGAAAACTACGGAAAGTAAGTACGGACGAAGAATGGAGGCTGAACAAACCTTAGACATCCAATAGAGCGAAAAAAATCAACGAAACGAGAAAATAAAATCAAAAGGTCCCCAGCTCTCTAACAATCTGAGTAGATATATAAAATATTCTTATACAGGCGAAATTAAAAAATTTCGATAAAAAGTTCATTACCTCAGTCCAATAATTCTCAAATGAAATTAAATATTTTTTTTTCTCATGTACAATTTATTGATTTGAGAAAAAAAATTTACAATCTCCAGTCTGATCAAATCCGATTTTTTCTACTTTCGTTTCCTTCAATTTAAATCCTGGCTCATTGAATTTTGTGAATTTTTTATTAAATTTTTTACGAAATATTTTGTACGGCAATTATTTTATAATTTTTAATTAGCAAATGATTTTTTTAATTTTTTGCAATTTTTTTCATCGTGACAAATAACAATGCTTTTGGGAGTGGACATAAATTTTTATGCTCGTTCGTTCTATTTACGGTTTCCTCGATTCCGAATCCTCGAAAATTTAAACGAGAAATTTTTCAGCTCGCTTCGCCAATTATTTTGCTTCGTGGCCATAGAATCCAGAATTTCGCACCGTCGCGCAAAACTTCTCGGAACATTCCGCGTGCATTAATGTGCAAAACGGGGCAGGTGGGGAGGCGTATTCCTTGTGTTTGAACGGATGAAGGTAGGGTCAAGCGTTTCGGGAGATAGTTTTATTCGCGAAAACGAATTTCATTCCAGAGTTCGTGATAATTTCATCGTCGGCGTAACGCTCGGGGTACCCCAACCTTTTCTGAGTTGCACGAAGGGCGAAACGTGTCCTCGTGTACGAAACAAAAGAAATTCCGCGAATTCCGGACAATTGTGTACTAATCGCTTCTCCGACGCCTTCGAGTTTTCTCCAACAGTTTTGTTCTCACCGGTCCCATTTAATTTTCGCCCCCTCCCTTCCCCATTTTTTTAATCTCCACTTTATATTCTTTCAGCACTCATTTCGTTCACCTTTTGCACTCGTTGTACGATCCCTTGTTGAGCTAATTTTTTAATCGAATTTTTATCCATTGTTTTCAACTAATATTCATTAATTGTAAATAAAAAATGTGAAATATAATTATTTATAATTTTTTAATTATTATTGGATGTTTATCGATTTTTATTTATTAGTTTCGTGATTTAAAACTATTTTTGACAACTCTGTGAAATTGATTTCGTTTTGGTTTATAGAAAAGTTTTTTTTTCGAGATGAAAAGCATCTCGAAAATTCTTTGAGGGTGCCTAATTATCGAGCTTGGTAACTTTTTAACGACTTGGGAACAAATTAGTGTCTGGTTGAAAGTGTATCGACCGGGGTTGAGGTTAGGACAGGTCGTCGGGCGAAAAGGGCATCGGCTTGTATCGAAGGACACTTCAAGCGTTCACGAGCGGCGAGGCCACAAAGTCGAGCAATCTTGCGGTCTATGTTGGCCTGGAGGTCTCTTGGAACACAAAATAACATCTTTTGTCGAAGTCTGGTAGCTTCTTGGTCTCTGTGTTGGACGTCACGAGGTCTCGCCGCCCGGAGACAAAAGCTCTCCTCTCGGTGATGGTCAATTACCGAACATCTGGCAAGAGGAGCGTCTCTCTACCGAGACATCTCGGGCTGAGAATCCACCCTCGTTGACTTTTCTCCTATCATAACTACAAGCTGAGCCTTCTTACAGTTTCGGACGCAATTTTTTTAAATTAATTTCAGCAACAGAGAAAGACTTTCTCAAAAAAAATCCTGAGTATTGTTCATACTCAATTTTTCTCTCAATTTATCATTATGGGTCAATTATGAAATTAGTTTAGCTGATATTGTTTTTTATATAAGGATCATAAGGGTTGTTAAATCTATTTAGTACAAAATAAAGGTACGAGGAGACTCTGGAGAGACTAAAAAAAATCCTGTGTATTAACTTAATTTCTGTTTTAATTTATCATTATGAGTCAATTATGGAATTAGTTTTGCTGATATTGTTCTTTTTTTTTAAAGGAACTATTCTGTCAAATATATTTAGTACTAGAGTCGAAAACATGTTTGAAGCAAAATGAAGGTACGAGGAGACTCTGGAGAGACTCGAAAAAAAATCCTGAGTATTTATACTCAATTTCTGTCTCAATTTATCATTATGAGTCAATTATGAAATTAGTTTTGCTGATATTGTGTTTTTTTTATAAGGAACTATTCCGTCAAATATATTTAGTATCAGAGCCGAGAGAAGAACATGTTTGAAGCAAAATGAAGGTACGAGTAGACTCTGGAGATCTGGTTTAGATGAAATTGGATGACTCTGATAAGAAGCCTTCGACAGTATGGAGAAAATCGAGGGGAGTTGGGTTCGTGTAAGAAATGGAGATTCGTCGAGGACTGTGCGCTTGCATAGGTGGAGATAACCACTCGTTTACGCGGATAGGAAGACGCGGGAGTCCGCACACACGCGAGGAGACCGCGTGGCGAATATTCAACGTATCCCCGACGTGAGCGGCGAACTAATGAAAGACTTTCATAATTAGAAGTTTCGGCTTAATTACCTGGCGAGTATATGAACTAACAAGTCCGTTCGACGAGCTCGGCACGGATGCCGATGCGCTCTCGCCCATTCTCATCCCTGATCCGGGACGCCGCTGCAAAGGTTGCGACGTTATACTCCAGGAATCCGATCCGCATCAACCTTCGAAAATCTCATTATGCGCGGCCACGAATCTACCCCGTGTATTCTCACATGAGGAGGCTAGAAAAAAAGAAGAAACGGAGGGAGGAAAAA
The DNA here is from genome assembly GCA_030522605.1 of Cremastinae sp. B BG-2022a. NCBI lineage: Eukaryota > Metazoa > Arthropoda > Insecta > Hymenoptera > Ichneumonidae > Cremastinae sp. B BG-2022a. Next base: position 1,012 of record JAPYYX010003649.1, on the reverse strand, counting down.
GCCCGAGGCCGGTGCAAAGTCCCGTGCACATTATAGATAGCCGCGACGAGATTGCACCAGCTATGGATTAATTTGGCTCACTTGTTCCCCTCTGTACCAAAGATCAATAATTGTTTTACCAGATAATTATACTTTGGATCCAATTAGAAGTAGGTAAATGTTTCTGACGGTGTCGTTATAAATATAATCAGTTGACAAAGGAAGATTCGAAAATCACGAACTAATGTGGATAAAACGTCGCGGATAAAAATGTTGGATGATGACGCAAATTTATCGAGAATTTCACTAACAATGGGTTGTAATTAAATCTACGATGTGTACTTTATAATATATTTGACATTTTAATTTTCGCGATGTGAAATAAATGGATTTTAAATGTAGTCAAAAAGTGGAGGATTATTATGTTTTACTTTATTTGATGTATCGGTGAGAAAGTAGAAATGACTCCAATAGATCAATATCAATTGATACACTTGTCATTTCTTTTTGGACGCTTTTGTTATCAATACAATACAATACGCATTCGCAGATTAATCGTTCACGCACAACTTATCGCTTATACATTATTTTTACGTAATATCCATTTTAGTTTTTTAAGATTATCTTAACTTAACTTAATTAAACGCAACTTAATATTAGAGAGTAACTTTAGTTTTGTCATCAATACAATGCAATACGCATTCGCAGATTAGTCGTTCACTCACAAACTTATCGCTTATACATTATTTTTACGTAATATCTATTTTAATATTTAAAATTATCTTAACTTAACTTAATTAAACGCAACTTAATACTAGAGAGTAACTTTACTTTCGTAATCAATCCAATACAATACACATTCGCAGATTAGTCGTTCACTCACAACTTCTCGCATATACATTATTTTTACGTAATATCTATTTTAATATTTAAAATTATCTTAACTTAACTTAATTAAACGCAACTTAATATTAGAGAGTAACTTTACTTTTGTCATCGATACAATACAATACGCATTCGGAAATTAGTCGTT